>SJXQ01012563.1:0-25565 GCA_006408695.1 Aepyceros melampus
TCAAAAGCAGAGACATTACTTTGCCAACAAAGGTCCGTCTAGTCAAGGTTATGGTTTTTCCTGTGGTCATGTATGGATGTGAGAGTTGGACTGTGAAGAAAGCTGAGTGCTGAAGAATTGATGCTTTTGGACTGTGGTGTTGGAGGAGACTCTTGAGAGTCCTTTGGACTGTAAGGAGATCCAACCAGTCCATTCTGAAGGAGATCAGCCCTGGGATTTCTTTGGAAGGAATGATGCTAAAGCTGAAGCTCCAGTACTTTGACTACCTCATGCGAAGAGTTGACTCATTGGAAAAGACTCTGATGCTGGGAGGGATTGGGGGCAGGAGGAGAAGGGGACGACCGAGCATGAGATGGCTGGATGGCATCATTGACTTGATGAACGTGAGTCTGAGTGAACTCCAGGAGATGGTGATGGACAGGGAGGCCTGGCATGCTGTGGGGTCACAAAGAGTCGGACACGACTGAGCAACTGAACTGAACTGATTCTGATTTACATTACTTATAAAATAGGCAAAATATAGAGAATATATAAAATTGTAGTGAAGGAGAATGAAAAGTCATAATTATTGCCCAGAATTTTATGTAACTGAAATAAATATGATCTCTCAACCTAAAGAAATATTTCCCCATGGTGGAAAGACACCAGCAGGCCACGGGCCACATGTTCAGAGCAGGCCATCATTTGGTCATGATATTTGCCTTCTCAGCTGTCCAGAAGCAGAGAGTCACAGAGGACAGTCTTGTGCGTGACTGTCCCCAGAGTCAAGGATGGTGCCAGTGCCAGTTCAGTGACCAGGGACTATACTCAGCAGGATGGCAGGCACTTAGGCAAAAGTGCCTTGACTTTCTCTCCTAAAGGCACAAACATTGCCTGTTACAAGAATTTACACACTTGACAATTACCTTCAGAAAGTCCATCTGTCCTGGTGAGGGACAATGACGAGGAGCAACATTCCTTTGGCCTGTGAGTATAAGGAGGTAGAATGGAGGTGCCACTGTAGGCACCAGCCTAAACTGGTTGCTTGTCTCAGGTCTGCTTCTGGGGAACCTGGAGTCCCTGAGGCTAGTTTTCTCTGGAAATGAGGGTTAGATGCTGGATGGCCTCTTAGGCTTCATCTAGATCTGGGATGGGTTATGAGCTATCCAGCCTCTGGATTCAGGAATTTTTCTAAGTGCTGCTTCATGTCTCCATGTGAGTGCTTCCCAATTCTTGTTCCTTTTGGCCTGGTTATGTCTCATGGCAGAGGGGTATCCTGTATCCCCATTGCTAGAAACCACTGATATGCGAGCAGAGAGATGCAAATATGCACATAGGCACATACAACTCTAGGTTAGAGATTGGCTGAGTTAGTAAAGAGACCATGTTGACAAACCAGCACTGTGCCAGACACATACATGATAGATGCCTAGGTGTTGAATCCATAAATTAATGGCTAGATGGATGAATGAACAAGAGAGTAAAGAACAAATAAATGAATGGATGACCATAGAAGAATGTGAGATGTGGGGTCCTGGTCAAAGCAGGAGCAGTCAATGTATGATGCTGATGGCACGCATGGAGGAGAGAGAAGAATGGCTCATAGAGTCCTGTCACAGCTGCCTGGTAGGGACATGGCAGTCACTTTGTGTTTATCTCAAGCAGCATTCAGGAACCACTGGTGAATTCTGAAGAGTGAGGCTGCCTGCTTCCCAGTGTATGAGTGTGAATTGCTATATTGCTGTAACTACATACCATAGACTGGGTGTTTCAACAACAGAGGTGTATTAATATATTCTCACAGTTCAGGAGGCTGGACAGCCCACGATCAAGGTGTTGGCAGGGTTGCTGTCTGGTGAGGGTCTTCTGTTTGGTGCAGACAGCTGTCTTCTCACTGTGAACTCCCATAGCCTGTCTTTTCATGCATGCAGGTAGAGAGAGTGTGTTTGCAAGCTCTGTTGTATCTCTTCTTCTTATGACATTAATCTATCAGACCAGGGCCTTGTTATCTCATTTAGCCTTAATTATACCTCTTAAAGACCCTGTCTCCAACTACACTCACATTGGGTTTAAGGATTCAACATATGAAGTCTGGGGAGGTGGAACAATTCAGTACATAGCAGTGTGGTTCAAAAGCCTAAGGACTTGTACATCAGCACAGAGCCAGGTGGGAAACTGAGCTTGGAACTTCTGTGCTTCCCATGGAGGGAATCTCTGGCTGCTGACCAGTGTAGTAAGACTGTGATAACACCACTGTAAGAATACTTCCACAGCATTTTACAAAGTGCCATCAACTACACAGCTACACAGTCTTATTTAATTTTCCTGGCAAACCTATGAAGTAGGTCTTGTGCCCATTTTGCAGATGAGAAAAGTGAGCAAGGAAAGTGTCTGGCGCAGAGCCACATAGCTCATTAGTGGTGAAACAAATCCCTCTGCTCCAACTCATGTCCCAGTGCTCAGATCTTCCCACTGAGGGACTCACAGATTTCCTTTCCCCTCCCAGGCTTTCCTTTTCTTATGAAGATATATTCAGGAGGCTTTGGGAATACTGTTACTTGTGACACGAAGCAGCTAGACCTGGTGCATTGCAGATACACTAAAAATTACCTCAGGGGCTTTCCTGGCTGCTCAGTGGTAAAGAATCTGCCTGCCAATGCAGGACACATGGGTTTGATCCCTGATCCGGGAAGATCCCGCATGCCGCAGAGCAGCTAGGCCCGTGCACCACAACTATTGAGCCTGTGCTTTAGAGTCCAGGAGCTGCAACTACTGAAGTCTGAGTGCTCTAGAGCCTGTGCTCTGCAACAAGAGAAACCACCACAATGAGAAAGCTGTGCACTGCAGCTAGAGAGTAGCCCCTGCTCTCCACTGTTACATGAAAGCCCACATGGCAATGAAGACCTAGCACAGCCAATAAATAAATTTTAAAAATTATTTTAAAAAATTACCTTGGGCTTCCTTTGTGATTCAGCTGGTGAAGAATCTGCCTGCAATGTGGGAGACCTAATTTGATTCCTGGGTTGGGAAGATCCCTTGGAGAAGAGAAAGGATGCCCACTCCTGTATTCTGGCCAGGAGAATTCCATAGACTCTATAGTCCATGGGGTTGCAAAGAGCTGGACACAACTGAGTGACTTTCACTTTCATAAATTACGTCCCAAGCAAAAATTAGGTAAAAGTATTTCTAGTGAACTTCAGTTCAATTGAGTCATTCAGTCATGTCCGACTCTTTGTGACCCCATGGACTGCAGCATGCCAGGCTTCCCTGTCCATCACCAACTCCCGGAGTTCACTCAAACTCATGTTCATTGAGTCAGTGATGCCATCCAACCATCTCATCCTCTGTTGTCCCCTTCTCCTCCCGCCTTCAGTCTTTCCCAGTGTCAGGGTCTTTTCAAATGAGTCAGTTCTTCGCATCAGGTGGCCGAAGTAGTGGAGTTTTAGCTTCAGCATCAGCCCTTCCAATGAATATTCAGGACTGATTTCCTTTAGGATGGACTGGTTGGATCTCCTTGCAGTCCAAGGGACTCTCAAGAGTCTTCTCTGACACCATAGTTCAAAAGCATCAATTCTTTTGTGCTCAGCTTTCTTTATGGTCCAACTCTCACATCCATACATGACTACTGGAAAAACCATAGCTTTGACTAGACGGACCTTTGTTGGCAAAGTAATGTCTCTGCTTTTTAATATGCCATCTAGGTTGGTCACAATTTTTCTTCCAAGGAGCAAATGTCTTTTAATTTCATGATTGAAGTCACCATCTGCAGTGATTTTCAGTTCAGTTCAGTCGCTCAGTCGTGTCCGACTCTCTGCGACCCCATGAATCACAGCATGCCAGGCTTCCCTGTCTATCACCAACTCCCGGAGTTCACTCAGACTCACGTCCATTGAGTCCGTGATGCCATCCAGCCATCTCATCCTCGGTCGTCCCCTTCTCCTCCTGCCCCCAATCCCTCCCAGCATCAGGGTCTTTTCCAATGAGTCAACTCTTCGTATGAGGTGGCCAACGTACTGGAGCTTCAGTTTTAGCATCAATCAGTTCAGTCGCTCAGTCGTGTCCGACTCTCTGCGACCCCATGAATCACAGCATGCCAGGCTTCCCTGTCTATCACCAACTCCCGGAGTTCACTCAGACTCACGTCCATTGAGTCCGTGATGCCATCCAGCCATCTCATCCTCGGTCATCCCCTTCTCCTCCTGCCCCCAATCCCTCCCAGCATCAGGGTCTTTTCCAATGAGTCAACTCTTCGTATGAGGTGGCCAACGTACTGGAGCTTCAGTTTTAGCATCATTCCTTCCAAAGAAATCCCAGGGTTGATCTCCTTCAGAATGGACTGGTTGGATCTCCTTGCAGTCCAAGGGACTCTCAAGAGTCTTCTCCAACACCAGAGCTCAAAAGCATCAATTCTTCGGTGCTCAGCCTTCTTCACAGTCCAACTCTCACATCCATACATGACCACAGGAAAAACCATAGCCTTGACTAGATGGACCTTAGTCGGCAAAGTAATGTCTCTGCTTTTGAATATGCTATCTAGGTTGGTCATAACTTTTCTTCCAAGGAGTAAGCGTCTTTTTTAATTTCATGGCTGCAGTCACCATCTGCAGTGATTTTGGAGCCCCCCAAAATAAAGTCATCCACTGTTTCCACTGTTTCCCCATCTATTTCCCATGAAGTGATGGGACCAGATGCCATGATCTTCGTTTTCTGAATGTTGAGCTTTAAGCCAACTTTTTCACTCTCCTCTTTCACCTTCCTCAAGAGGCTTTTTAGCTCCTCTTCACTTTCTGC
The DNA here is from genome assembly GCA_006408695.1 of Aepyceros melampus. Classification (NCBI taxonomy): domain Eukaryota; kingdom Metazoa; phylum Chordata; class Mammalia; order Artiodactyla; family Bovidae; genus Aepyceros; species Aepyceros melampus. The sequence continues at coordinate 4,771 of SJXQ01012563.1, forward strand.
CATAAGGGTGGTGTCATCTGCATATCTGAGGTGATTGATATTTCTCCCGGCAATCTTGATTCCAGCTTGTTTCTTCCAGTCCAGCGTTTCTCATGATATACTCTGCATAGAAGTTATGTAAGCAGGGTGACAACATACAGCCTTGACGTACTCCTTTTCCTATTTGGAACCAGTCTGTTGTTCCATGTCCAGTTCTAACTGTTGCTTCCTGACCTACATACAGATTTCTCAAGAGGCAGGTCAGGTGGTCTGGTATTCCCATCTCTTTCAGAATTTTCCAAAGTTTATTGCGGTGATTTTGGAACCCCAAAAATAAAGTCTGCCACTGTTTTCACTGTTTCCCCATCTATTTGCCATGAAGTGATGGAACCAGATGCCATGATCTTCGTTTTCTGAATGTTGAGTTTTAAGCCAACTTTTTCACTCTCCTCTTTCACTTTCATAAGAGACTCTTTAGTTCTTCACTTTCTGCCATAATGGTGGTGTCATCTCCATATCTGAAGTTATTGATATTTCTCCCAGAAATCTTGATTCCAGCTTGTGCTTCATCCAGCCCAACGTTACTGACCTAAGTGAACAGAGAAAACTTTCCCTGAGTCTAGTCATCTAACGATTTGTATTTTGCTTTTAAAGTGCTGAAATTAAACCTGTCTTATTCTCTTGGTCAGTATAACAGGGTTTGGATTCCTGATTCTGAAGAAGTTTGGAAGTCTGCTGAAATAGCAAAGGATATAGAGTTGGTGACAGCGTTTTGCAACTCCTGCTGGAGGATGGAACGGTGAGGGTCCTTGGTCCTGGCTATGTATAAAAGAGGAGCTGTGGGTGTGTACAGGAGGGACAGGCAAATGTCGCCGTGGGTGCAGCCCACGGGTGGGCACATGAGGGGCAGCTGCTGCTGTGGATCCAGCTGTGTTCTTATGCCCCTCCCACCTGCTCTGCCCACACCCCACACTACCTTAAGATATCAAGTTTCCTACATCAACCGACTCTCTCTGGAGTGAGAAACAGTAGATAGGTCTGTGTTCTGTGCTGCCTTTCTGGGGATTCAGCAATGTTGGGAAGATGCTGAAATACAATTTTATTTTGGTTTTATGAGTCTCAGCACAGAGACTGAGTGAAGCTGAGAAACTTGGAGAGGAAGTTATTTGAGTCGTTGAGCTATAAAGACATCTTACTATATCCACAGCTAGGCTGACCTTAGGTTTTTAGAATCAAGTCTTTGGGCACACAGCTGGACAAAGGATTTTCATGATCTATCTGTTTGTGGGAGTTAGTCTGGGGAATATCACATGAATATTAAAATGGATTTCCAAGGTATGGAAATGTCTCTTAGAGCCAGAACATGATATTGCCCATCAGTCAGATTGTCCTGGATTCGGGGGTCATTTCCTGAGATTCTGGGAAGGGAGACAAAGCAGTTTAAAAAGGGCACATGCTCTAGAATCAGACTATCTGGATTCAAGTCCTACCACAGCCACTCACTAAGTCTGTGCCTGTGAGTCCTCGCCTTCGTCACATGTCAGCTGAAGTTAGCAGCAGCAGGCCCTCACAGGGCTGCTGGAGATCAGGTGAGATCATGCTTGGGGGCATATGCAGATGCAGGAGGTGAGGCCGAGATGCTGTTCTTTCCACTTAGCCTTCCCATTCCCAGCAGATACTCCTGGGTGGGGGGGCAATTGTTGAGTCTCAGTCATCTGATTAGGGATCAGATAGCTTTGGAGAGAAAAATCTCAGGGCAGCAGCTGCAGTGGCATGTGCTGCTTTAGTAACATGAGCAGGGCTTCAGGTGGCCACATTCCTGGCCCTGAACCAGCTGCCCGGATGGACGAGGAGAGGGAGAGGCAGGTAAGGTGATAGGCGGCCGCACTGAGCTTTATTTAACCCATTGTCTATACCATGAAGGACAAAGCCTGCTTTGTATAAGAAAATGTCACCTCTGTCTCCAACCGTCAATTTCATGTTCTTCACATTCACAATTCCCCCCTCCCCCAAAGACTGTTCTATTCCATTTGTTTCTTTTACACATAAAATGTACACGTGTGCACACACACACAGTGGCTGAACTGGAAAAGGAGGTTGTTGATTTAAAACATAACAGAAAAACTCAGGAAAAGTAAAAAATTATAAATGAGTAGCAGTTTTCTTTATCTTATTCTTGAAAGTGTGTAGGTTAAGAATAGCCTGCTTGAGGCAGGTCCATAACATAGCTGCATTGATAATGAGCAGGCAGCTGCTCTGGGGACCTGTGCCCAGTTGTCCTGGACTGCCCCGAGCTGCTCTCCTTATGGAAAACGGCCCAACAAATCAATCCCCCTGCCATCATGACACAGGCGTCAGAGTCAGCCAGACGCATGTTAACTGAGTGACCTTGGACAAGGATCTTAACCGCTCTGAATCTGTCTCCTTGATTCTCAGTTTGGGATGCCATGCCCTCCTTGGAGAGCAGTTTTGAGAATCAAGTGGAAACCAGTGCAGAGTACTTGGCCCAGGGGCTGCAGAGCAGGTTCTTGCTAAGGGGCAACTGGCTCACCTTTTGCACCTTGTGCCTTCCTGGGAAGGAGGGCAACCCGGGAAGGTGGAAGAGAAGCAAGACTGCTGGGTGACTTTGCTCAAGTCACTTCTCAAAGCTGAGAAATGAAAGTACAGGAAGGCAGAACAGGTGGTAAAAAGGGCCCGTAATGCTCTAACACCTACAAGACCCACAAGACCTTTATTCTGCTCAGGCAGTTACTTCCAGAACATGCACTGGTGAAATCCCCCAGAAGAGGGGCCACCCGAGCCGGTTACTCAGCCCAGGCCTGAGGCTGACGGAAACAGGCAGCCCTGCAGCAGGAGACGTGTGCCCCTAGGAACACAGGCAGCTGCAGACAGGAGTCACCTGCACAGGGAGCTGCCCACAGACTCACCCACATCGGCTCCTTTGGACAGTCCTCACCACCAAGAATGTCAGCTTCATTCATACAGAGATGCAGTAACTTTAGAGCTTCAAGGGACCTTAGATCACTGAGTCATTTAGCAACAGAACCTTGTTTTCAAATGAAAATTTTTGTGGCATCCAGCAGCAGAATCACATACAAATAGAGCCCCTGTGTCAGAAATTGGATGGGGTACCCAGGTCCCTGGCCATATGGCTTCCCTGTCACCCCTCATTGAGGGTTCTGTAGTTCTGAGGACCCCCGATCCAGTCCAGCCCATCTTTTCACAGATGAGAGAAGAGAGACCCAGAGAGAGTAAGTGACACACCCTAGGGCACACAGTCAATACCTTGATCCCCTGGCTCCCAAAAGTCAGATTATTTTCTCACTGCTATACATACATTTGTTTTCCAGAGTGCCAAAGAGGGGTAGATAGGAAAAGGACAATGATTCAGCAGGAACACTCCAAATCTTTTACTTCCAGAACTTTAATTTCATCTTTGTCCAAAGGAGCTGGATTATTCCGTTGATCCTGAATGTCTGCCTCCACTTCGAAATCCTGACATCCTCGTGGGTGAGAATGACCTCACAGCCCTCAGCTACCTCCATGAGCCCGCGGTGCTCCACAATCTCAGGATCCGTTTTGCAGAATCCAAACTCATTTACACCTACAGTGGTAAGGAAAGCAATTCCAGGAGAGCAGGAATGACACTGAAGTTTAACATTTGCTGTCTAGAGCATACTGATTACGTTTTAGATTATGTTTATATTGGAAATGTTGACTTCTGCCAAAATGCGTAATCACACCTAAACATTTGCCCAGATTTCTATCTAAAAGGTACAGACATCTGAACTTAGAGAATCTGTTATAAAATGAACTACTCAGTGGGAAGAGCCTTCAACAAAAAATAAGCTTGGACTACCAAGAAAAATGTATGTGGGTAAAGCTTGTGTTTGAGTTTCTATTGGATATGATACGTTTACTACTGGAGCGATATTATCATTATGTTTACGCTGAAGATAGTAAGAGCCTCTCAGTTTTAGTGCATTGCCATCTGTCGTCTTGTCTAACCTTAAGAGTGGCCTGGAAATGTAAGTGACATCAGCAGGGAACTGAGATTCAGAGCATAAAGTGACCTACCCAGAGTCACACCGCAGGTTTAATGAGTGGCTGATCTGAAAGTTTTTCAAAAGACCTGAGGAGGTGACATCACTGCATCCAACATCTTTCCTCAGGAATCATCTTGGTGGCCATGAATCCTTACAAGCAGCTGCCTATATATGGAGATCCCATCATCCATGCCTACAGTGGGCAGAACATGGGCGACATGGACCCACACATATTTGCCGTGGCGGAAGAGGCATACAAGCAGATGGCCAGGTGGGGCTTCCTCTTATTCTCTCAATGCTCCTACATTTCCTAGGCCCTCATAGTGGCAGGGAGACACCTGGCCCAGTCTCTAAAAGTGACCCTCAGGGACTTCCCTGATGGTTAAGAATCTACCTTATAATGCAGGGGATGTGGGTATGATCCCTGGTCTAGGAACTAGACATGTTGCAGAACAACTAAGCCCACTGCTACAACTAGGGAGTCCATGCACCACAAAGTTCCTGCATGCTATTCCTAAGACCAACAGCTAAATAAATAAATATTTTTAACTGACCATCAGGCTGGAGGGGGTGCTTGGTAGGGCAGACTGACTTGTACCAGATAGCAAATGTTAGATATAGCTGACCTGTCTCCACCAAGCCTCCTGCTTTTACTCCTTCTAGGTAGTCCTGTCGGTCCTACCAACCTGGGAATAGTTAATGCTTTTCTTGCAATGTGTTTGGTTGGAAGAAAACTGATTGTTTCTCCACTATGAGATGTTTAGGCTTTTTTACCCAGCCAAGGCAGAAGATTTAATGATAGATGAGCACAGGTTTTAGCTGTAGGATATTTGAAGTTTTATGCTAATTTTGCCTTTTCTTTCTTGTGTGGTATGTGAAGTTCTTATTTTGTTAGCACAGGACGAGGCACTCCCACACATTAGCTTGAGTGCCCTCAAAAGAGCCCATGATGAGGATGCTGAAACAGTGGTCAGACGACTGAGATTTGAAGCCACCCACCCAAGGTCACTCAGCAAGACAAAGGCAGACCTGGGATTTTCTCTCAGATTTCTAGATTCTGTGTGTAATTTCTTTTCCTCATAACTATTCTGTTTTGTCTTCAACATCCTGATCTGTAAAAGGATCTTTGTAGATCCTTACAGTTTGCAAAAGAACTTTCATAGACAGTGGTCTCATTTGAGTCTGGAAACACCTCTGTAGTCTTCTGAGCTGCCATCATTTCCTTATTTTCAGATCAAGACTTGAGACACAGGACCTGAATCTGCTACTATTTACTGCATAACCCTGGACACAGCCCTGAGTTCCCTCAGCTTCAGGGTCCTCATCTGTGAGCTGGATGCTCACTGACTTAAGCAAGATAGAAATGCATGATTCTCTCATGCAGAAAAGTCTGATGGGTAGTCCAGGACTAGCATGCCACCTCTACCAAGTCATCAGGGAGCCAGCACTTTCCGGCATCCTGATCCTTGGGGCAGGATCCACATCCTCAGAGTCAAGCTAGTGCTCAGCCCTCTTCTCTCTTTTCTAGGCTACAGAGTGTTCCAGGGAAAAGGTGTGTCCCTCCTGGTTAAGGAGCTCTCCCAGAAGCCCCACAGAGCACTTCTGCTCACAGCTTATTGGTCAGGATCTACTCACATGACTGTGCCCAGCTTGCAAGGGAGGCTGGGATATGTAGTCTTTTGTATGGGCAGCAACATGCCCACTAAGAACTGGAGCTTAGACCCTAAGAAGCATGGGGAGGATGACTGTTATCAATTAATAACCAATCACCTGGGACACCTGAATCCCATGTCCTCAAGCTCAGCAGGTGTCCTCATTCTCCAGTCTGGCCATGAGGGACTCTGTGACTCCCTCTTATTTGAAACACATCAGAGGCTGGGAGACAGGCCAGCTTTGCTCTTGAGGACACCAACTGGCCCCGAACCTGCCATCCCTACTCAGGTGCTGTGACAAATGATGTAAATTCTCCCCCTTTCCTGAGCCCTGGTGGTAGCATGGAGACTCATGAGCAGAGGGCAGCCAAGCCTGACAGTGCCAGAAGATAAAAAATCTTGAAGGGTCCCCCCGAAGTTGCCAGTTACCTTGGCTTGTGCTGCAGCAAGTTTTCTTTCAATCCTAAAACACCATGGTTCTAGGATTTACCCTGGCCCCTGCAGATCTCCAGGGCATCAGCAAGATTAGAATCTGTGTGCCTCAGAGCGTACAGGACTACTCCTGGGTGTCAACAGCATGAACTTATTAGAGCTTCAGAGCTGAGCCAGGTTCAAGCTTGAAGAGCCAGTTTCCTCTGGAGGCCTGTCTAACTATAATGGCAGAATTAAACATAAAGCAGGCTCTTGTTGGACTTGTGGATACTACACTGGGAATCAGGAGAGCTGGCTTCAGTAACCCCAGGGTGTCATTCATGTCCTCAGCATCTTAGCATCCTCTGTGGAACCAGGGACTCTCTCTCTAATGTCTTCTCCAGAGTTCCCAGGGAAGCTGTGTGTTCTGTACATCACCAAGTCACTGTTATATTCATCTGTAAATGGATATACAGTATGTGGTTTAGGATTTTTGTGAGGTTTAAATGAGAATCCTTGTAAATTATTCACCAAGAACCTGACACACAAGCGGTGCTAGGATGGCAATGTGATAAGGTTCTACCATCATCATCTTATGACATGAAAAGTTCAGTGCATTTTTTTAAGATCTCCATGTTATATAACAGAGTATGTTGGCTTATGGAGCACACGTTTCCAGGCACCTCTCAAGTAATTGCTCTAAATAATGTCTTTAAAATGTTTCTATATTTAAGTGAAAGGAGAAAGGTGGTGACATAGGCCCGAGACTGCTGTCTTAGAGACTTACGTGCAAGTTTGGCCCATGGTGAGCCTCTGGGAACGTGGATTTCAGGAGGGTTTATAGAATTTCCTAATTGCTGAGTAACAATTATGAGTGGCTCATTGTACCTAAACTGTTTGTGTGAACAAGGTGGTTCAGGCTGAACATCCGCTTTCCTTCTGGGCACCTGGAATTTTGATATGTGATCAGAGAAGATACCTATGTGACCAGCCCCCAGTAAAAACCCTGGACACTGAGTCTCTATTGAGCGTCCTGGGTAAACAGTGTTTCCCATGTGTTGTCATAATTCATTGCTGGAGGAAGTAAGTGCATCCTGCGTGACCCCCCAGGAGAGGACTCTTAGAAGTTCACACCTGGCCTCCTCTGGATCGGCCCATGTGCCGGTGACCCTCACTGATTTGCTGTCTCCTTCTGGTATAGTAAGTCTTAACCATGAGTACAAATGTGTGCTGAGACCTGTGAGTCCTCCTAGTGGATCACTGGTCTGGGATTGCCCTTGGGAACTCTCAGTACAGAGGACACAGCAGGAGACAGAATTGTGTGTTCAGCAGGATCACAGAGAAAAAGACTAGAAGGAAATTCACTGGCATGTTGAAAAAGTTACTTTAGCATGATAAAACCAAGTCCCTTCTTCTGACTTATCTGCACTTTTAATAGTGTGCGTATAAATTAACATTTTAAAAGAATTTTTAAAAAATCCTTTTGTTTGCCTTAGAAACAATAAAAACCAGTCAATAATTGTAAGTGGGGAGTCGGGTGCTGGAAAGACAGTGTCTGCTCGCTATGCCATGAGGTACTTTGCCACCGTCAGCAAGTCCAGCAGTAACGCTCACGTGGAAGACAAGGTCCTAGCATCAAACCCCATAACTGAGGTGGGTACCCTGTGGGGATGGGGCGCGGGGGCAGAGGCGTGTATATGGAGAGGTGGGCTGGTTCATGTGCATAGGTGTACCTTGTTTTATTGCGCTTTGCTTGATTGTGCTTTACAGATTTTTTTTTTTAAACTAACTGAAGATTATGGCAACTCTGTGTCAAGCAAGTCTATCAGCTCATTTTTCCAACAGCCTTTGCTTATTTTTTTTGTCTCTGTGTCATGTTTTGGTAACTCTCACGGTGTTTCAAACCCCCACTAGCAAAAAGACTACAGCTTGTTAAAGGGTCAAATGATGGTTAGCATTTTTTTTTTTAGCAAAAAATAATTTTATTAAAGGTGTGTACATTGTTTTTAGATACAATGCTGTTTCACAGTTAATACACTATATAGTATAGTGCAAACATAACTTTTATCTGCACTGGGAAACCAGAAAATTCATGTGACTTTTATTGTGACATTTGCTTTATTGCAGTGGTCTGGAACCAAACCCATAGTATCTTCAAGGTATGCCTGTGTGTGGTCCTTTAAAGACCAAAGAAGTAAGGGCAGGAAAGAGCCAGGAAGTCTGTTCCCTCGTGGAATTTGTAGGAGACTAGAGCACGGATTGCTGGTTCCAAAGCTTCTCTGCTCTACCTACTGGGCTAGAAGTTCTACCATCAGGATTTTAGGAGTCCCCTGTTTACATTTATGTCCCAGGGGAAATTTCCTCAACCACAGACACAACTGGTACACCGAAACCAGCAGTGTTCTCTAGCCAACCAACACCAATGTTCATAAGTTGATTTTTAAATATTCAGGAATTTTTTTGCAAGTTGTTGTTAAAGCCTTGGTAGTTTGAAATCAGTCATGGTGGAAGTATTTACACCTTTCAAATTGGCAAATGTCACATATCCAGGCTCTTCCTCTTCCCTTCCCCAAGACTGACCTGGGCAAACATATGGGCAAGGCCACCTATGATGGCACCAAGGAGTAAGGAGACAGCCCTCAAGGAAGAAAGAGCATCTGATAGCTCAGGGGAAAGGGAAATGAATTGATTTGGATTTATTTGGAAGTGTAGCAAATAGTTAAGACTGTTAGATTCTTAGACCTTTTCTTTCTGCTCTCTCGAATCAAAATCCTCAATATTTATCAGACCGCCTATTTTGTTCAAGTCACTATGCCTGTAATACAGGCAGTAAGGAAAAGTTGAGGGTCCAATCCCCAAGTTTTAAGACTCCTCTAACATAGCATATTTTAAACTTAAATAGAAAGATAAATCACAACCCAAGATAGCTATAAAAAGGTTGTCAAGAAACACTACACTGTTAAATGCCCACAGGATAAAATTGTGTGGCTGTTTCTTTAGGGTTGGTCTCACCTGCAGTTATAAGCTCCATGAAGGCGGGACCATTTTTACTTGGTTCATCTTCACCTACCGAGCATGTGGCCCATGGCAGGTGCTGAGTAAACATATGTTGTCTGAAAATATAATGACCTGGACAGAGCGCAGTATTTGTGCATAGGAAAGGTACTTCAATATGGAGGGTGCCCAGGAAGGGAGAGGGCAACAGGAGAGACAGAAGTCAAGGAAGAAGTAAAAAGCAAAAGTCATGCTCAGTGTGGGAGGGATGGAAGAGGGCTGTTTTTTGGTTGAGTAGAAAGTTTGAGTAGGGAAGTGATAAGGACAAAAATAAAGATTGGATGAAGGAAGTGGACTTTAAGCATCTCTAATATTTTAGGCATAGATGAGTTGAAACACTTTATATTGATACTATCTCATTTAATCCTCCCAACTCTGTCAGATGCATCCTTATATTACAGATAGAGAAATTGAGACTTAGAAAGATGGCTTGCTAGCATCACACAGATAGTAAAAATGAACCTGGGGCCATGAAACATCAGAACCCATGCTTTCCCTGATCCTGCTCAGGGTCTACCAGTAAGATTGAGGAGAACCTTGAAGTAAGATTGAGGAGAGCTAAGGACATGTTTCATTCTTTGCAAGCCCCTTCCTTCCAGCCTCCCTCTCTAATCAGATCTTCCCTTAGCATACAGGATTGGATTTTACTATAACTGCTCCATGAATATGGATGCAAAGGTTTTTTAATGTTGTTGCTGTGTTTTGTAGGCTGTTGGAAATGCCAAGACCACCCGCAATGACAACAGCAGTCGGTTTGGGAAATACACAGAAATTAGTTTTGATGAGGAAATCAAATTATAGGAGCGAACATGAGAACTTACCTGTTGGAGAAATCCAGAGTTGTCTTTCAAGTAAGGATAAAAATATTAAATTTCCTTTTTCTCGACTTTTGTAGTGTGGCTCACATTTATGTATTCATTAGATAACCTATGTTGTTTGGTGACTTGAAGTAGAATTTTCTTATCTTTCATTTGCAATGTGTGTTATTTTTTTCTGTTTCTTAAAAATGAAAATTGATGATAAGTACCGTATCAGTAGAATTTCACAATCAAGGGGAAAGTTTATGACTTTCAATTTTAGGCACTTAAAAAATTCTTAGCATTTAAAGATCGTTGGTCTTTCTAGAACACAAAAACTACTTAAAATAAACCAAGTTGTTAGTTTTTTTGTATTAGGGAGAGAATGGGATCAGAGCTAGTGAGGTGGGGTTTAAGAGAAAGATTGTTCTGTCCATAAAATGGAGAAAATTATCTTCATTTTGACGCAGAAGGAGAGAAAGTAAGCCTTGTATTGCAAGGAGTTTCTTTAAAATTTCAACTAGTATAAATGACATTATTCCCATTTCATAGAATGTTTTCATTTAATATAATTTTCTCTGAGGTGGTTATTTGGAAGGTGATCTTGGACTACCAGGTTGCGTCACAGCAAAAACACAGATAGATGTCCATATCCATGAGATCAGATTAGCCATCTAAGACCCTCCTATGGAAAACCTCACATTTTCATTTGTAAAGGTCTGGTGTGATTTCAGGATTCCTCTTTATTTTACAGTCAGAAAATGAACGAAATTACCACATTTTCTATCAGCTTTGTGCATCCGCACAGCAGTCGGAATTTAAACATCTTAAATTAGGTACGTAATGCATGGTGTGTAGAAGAGTCTCTTTTTTGTGTAAGAATTTAAATTCTAGGTTAATCTCTTCTTATAATAATAACATCATTGTAAAAAAGTATTCTGTCCAAAAACATAAGATCCTTCAGTTCCAGGAGTGGAATTGATGCATTTAACTAAGTAGATAGATTAGTTAGGGCAGATTGGTCCAGGAATCAGTTACCCTTCAACCCCAGGGTTCTTTTCAAAGCTCCAGACCAATGGAGATCATCCATCTAGAATCACCTGAAGAAGGCTTCTGACCACTGGGACTTACTGATCTAAGTCCTCAAATTTTATTTTTTATCTGAATTTCCTTGGATGGTCATTTTTCTAAGGTATGACATATTTCCCTTTCTCCTAAGAGTATCTATATCATAATTTGAACATCCTTGAAGATTCAAAATCATTATTAATTGTAATCATAATTAATGAGCCACTTTTCCTTTAGTGCAAACAGCCCAACTCCTGTGGTACCTCAGCTCTCCTGTCTTGGTCACCCGGGCTGAGTTGGTAGATAGAATTGTCTAGTGTATTGGAGTTGAATGCACGCTCTCTAATCCTGAAGAATTTGCTTCCACTTGTAGAATCTCAGTTTCTTCGGATGTTATATAATGATAGTATCCATGCCTTATCTGCCAAACAGAATGCAAATAGTGAATGTGGAAGGGCTTTCTGAAGTGTCACTTACTATTATTTAGGTGTACATCTGGGCTGCCATCTATGGGGTCACACAGAGTCGGACACAACTCAAACGACTTACCAGCAGCAGCAGCAGGTTATTATCTTGGCCATGGTGATGTTTTTATAACAGTATACATATATCAAAACTCATCAAGTTTTCTACAGTTCATCATACATTCAATGAACCTCAGTAAAGCTATATGAAATTGTTAGCTGTGGGAACAAAAACCATGTGCTCTGGAGTCAGGCCTGCATTTTACTTCTCGCTCTGCCACAGTCACTGTTTGACTGTGAGCAGGCCATTTCACTTTTCTGAGCCTCAACTTCTGAGACAGCAATGTAGAATTCTAAGGAGTCAGTGGAAAAACATTTGTGAAGTGTTTAATATAGCACATTAAGTGTGAACTGCTCTTCTTGCTTCTGATAAACATGTATGTTCACCTTCTTGCGTCACAAACATCATGATCTTTTGATTTCAGGGAGTGCAGAAGAATTAATTATACGCGAATGGGGGGCAGTACGGTCCTTGAGGGTGTGAATGACAGAGCCGACATGATAGAGACTCAGAAGACCTTCACACTGCTGGGTGAGTGAAAACATCCTGTCCCAGGAGTGGCCATCTTCTCTAAGAACACGAGGATGCCCAGCATACGTGTGTTCTGAAGACATCTAATCAATTCTAAGTTTAGGATGTTATTGTTGTGTTAGTTGCTCAGTTGTGCCCAACTCTTTGTGACCCCATGGACTGTAGCCCACCAGGCTCCTGTGTCCATGGGATTCTCCAGGCAACTGGAATGGGTTGCCATTCCTTCCTCTAGGGGATCTTCCCAACCCAGGGATCAAACTTAGGTCACCTGCTTTGCAGGTTGATATTTTTACCATCTGAGCCACCAGGGAAGCCCAATTTTAGGATGAGTCAATCAAAAAACATATTTAGAGGCCAAATGATCTAGATTGTGCGTTTCCCTTGACAGATCTAGAAATCAGCTCCTTTGCACTCAGGCTCACTGGCTTGCTGTGAGAAGCATGAGCCATAAACCCTGTGGATACTCATAAGCTCTTCCAGGCTGACTACAGAGAAGACAGGTGAAAGGAAAGGTCTGAATCAGTTTAGAGGTGTGATGTTCAGCCTACTTGGCCTTGGCAGGTATCCTGATGATCATGGTAAAATAAGGGGCACCTCTATGGAGTTCACTATGCACCAAGCACCATTCTAAATACTTTGTTACCTGTATTAATTCATTGAAACCTTATAACCACCTTAGGAGGTAGATGCTTTGTTTTGTTTTGTTTTTTTTTTGCATTTACAATAGGAAAACTGAGGCATGGAGATAGTAAGTGATTTACCCAAGGTTGGGGTGGCTAGTAAAGAGCAGAACTGGAATTTATACTTAGGGTCTTTAGACATCTCACTGGTATACAGAAAACCTGATCTTTAATTGCTAGGATGCTGACCCAGGTGAAGTGGGTACTCTTCAGTTTTTTCCCATCTTGCCTTTCCCACATGGAGCTCAAGTTGAAAAGACTACAAGTGATATTTATAAAAATAGCCATTTACTTTCCCATTTTGTATTAGTCTAGACATACACACAAAACTGCCAGTCAAAGCTTCCAATCAATGTGAGACTATAGACCATTTTTACATCTTATAGAAAATATTTATCTATTAGCCCTATCTGTTTTCATTGTTGTGGCCTAGTTGATGATATTTGAATGCAAAAGGCAAAGAACTTGAGGTTAAATATATCAGAGTAATAAGCAAGATGAGCACAGTTGTGTAATTGAGAATGAACACAAGATGGTTTCCTAAGCACAATTTCCATCCAATTCTGGTCCTTCAAAACTGCTTTAGGATTCCCCTGGCGGTCCAGTGATTAAGACTGCCTGCCAATGCAGAGAATGAGGGTTCAGTCCCTGGTTGGGGAGTTAAGATCCCACTTCCCTCACAGCCAAAAAAAAACAAAATATAAAATGGAAGCAGTATTGCAACAAATTCAGTAAAGACTTGGACCTTACCCTTTGGGTCCTTACCCAAATTCAATAAAATGGTCCACATGAAAAAAAAAAACCACTTGAAAGTGACCACTTTAAGAAGGGCAATTTAGACAGTGTCTAATAATGTGATAAGCAGTTTTGGTACTTATTAACATTTTCTTAAAATAATCATGATTTCAATCTCTGTGTAACGTGCTCCATTGAGAGGCAGCAGGAGGAGGGGACAGGCAGCCTAGCTCTGGCAGGGCTCCCAGGGGACCTGTCCTTCCTTCCCACCTCTGTAATGTGTCACCTCACAGTGAAATGATGCAGGCAAAAAGAGGAGGCTTTGCAATCAAATAAGCAAGAATTAAAAGCCAAGCTGGCAGGACTCTGGAGGTTACCCTCTCTAAGACTGAGTCTCTTGATCTGTAGAATGGCTGTATTCCTTACCCACAGGACACTCATGACAACTGGTAGGGAAATGCACGTGGCATAAGCTGAGCACACAGCAGATACTTGCTAAATGTTCCTGCCTGCTTTCTGTCTCTATGAACTATACCCTTCGTCCAAGTCCTAACCATCCTTTGAGCAAAACCATCCCCTCCTCCAGGAAACCCTCCCTAATTATTGGAAGTAGTAGCAACAATTTTTTTTCCGGTTTATCACATATATAAGATCATTTTACAGATGTCCATGCCAGCAAGGCCAGGAATAGCATGGGACAAGAGAGGCAACTGGGGTGAAGAGTTTAAGGAGTGCTTACTCTCAGGATGGCATAAGTGCAAAGCTGGCCCTGGGCACCTTGCTTGTGTTACCGTGGCCCCAGCCCTCCATACCAGGCCAAGATGTTTTAGGCAAAGCCCCCAAATTTTGTGGGGAATAAGAATCACAGTTTGCTGCCTCCAATGGCTGATAAAGGTGATGGCTGCCCACTGTGCTATGTGAGGGGGGCTGGGAAGAAAGAGGCAGAGCTGTCCTGCTTCACTCCATCTTGGGATTTGTCTCAGAGAGTGACTGGGCATGGCTGGCAGGGTGACCATAGAATCTGTACCTGCTTACTTTCCACCAAGTCTTATTTTTTAAAAATACTAGCCTAGTGACTTCCTCTCCTCTGATGGCCTGCGCTTGGCCATTAGACCTCACAGTTTAGCCCTTAATTATCTATTGTCATGAATTTGCTCAGGTTTTTTCCCATGCCTCATAGAATAGGTCTGTGGCCTCGCAAGTTTGTGTGTGCTAAGTCGCTTCAGTCATGTCCAATTCTTAGCAACTCTATGGACTGCAGGTAGACCTCCAGGCTTTTCTGTCCTTGGGATTCTCCAAGCAAGAATACTGGAGTGGGTTGCCATTTCCTCCTCCAAGGTATCTTCCCCACCCAGAGATCGAACCCACATCTCTTGCATATCCTACACTGGCAGGCGGGTTCTTTACCACTAGCACCACCTGGCACAGGTCAGTTATTATCTCTGGGCATCTGTTTCCCCATCTGTACACTGGGGCAGCAATGCAAATACTCAGTCATTTCAGTTATCTATTGCTGTACTCCAAATCTTGGTAGTTTAAAATGACTATTTTTGATAACATTGACATAATTTATCTGTTCCTCTGTTACAAACATTCAGGTTATTACTGGATTATTGTCATTAAGATGAAACTTCAATGAACAATTAATTCCATTTAACAAATAACCATTAAAATTGAAAACAATCCAGCACTGTTTTAAATGATCTTAACTATGAGTGCTACTGTTTGAGAAAGTGACTTATGCCAGTGGCTCTGAATACTGGAATATCAGGTCACCTGAGACTTTTCTTTTAAACATATCTAACATCTAGATATCACCCCAGACCTACTAAATCTGAATGAGAATATCTGCAAATAGTGATATATCTGAAAGAGAAAAAATAATCATGCAGAAACTTCTCATTCTAATCTATGAACTGTGTGAAAACTTTGAGATAGACATTTCCAGTTAAAAATGTCTAACTCTGGGCTTCTTTCCATCAGGAATTTATGAACTAACATTCAATTTCTACCCTAGTCAATGGTTCTAACAAAACTTCTCAATTTGAAAAGATCAGGGACTTCCCTGGCGATCTAGTGGATAACACTTTGCTTTCCAATGCAAGGAGTGCAATTTCAATCCCTAGTCAGGGAGCTGATATTCACCTGCCCCATGACCAAAATAACAAAACATAAAACAGAAGCAGTATTGTAACAAATTCAATAAAGACTTTAAAATGGTCCACATTTTAAAAAATCTTTAAAAAAGTACCACTCCTTAAAAAAAATCAAATTTTTTTTTGCTACAAAATTTTATTTCCAAAGTTCACTTAAACTCAACAAAAGAAAATCGTTATAGAGAAATATACAGTTCTTAATGTTTCTCCACGTGCATGCATTGGAAATGGCCATGAGTCCTCTAAGAATAAGAACTTTATCAATAAACCAGATACAAAATAATAAATATTGTATGATTCCTCTTATATGAGGTACCAATAATAGGCAAATTCATAGAGACAGAAAATAGAAGAGAGGTTACCAAGAGCTAAGGAGAGGGAGGAATAGGGAGTCATTCAATAATGACTACAGAATTTCCGTTTGGATGATTTTCTTTAAAAGTCATGGAAATGGATAGTTGCACAATGTTATGAATTCAGTTTAACTGCATTGAATTAGACACTTTTAATTGGTAAAAAATATAAATAAGTAATATGACAATTTATCATTGGCTCTTGTGACTCTGGGCTGTCTGGGCTCAGCTGGGCACTTCTCACGTGGGGACTCTCGTCTGGTGAGGGCAGGGGCTCGATCAGCTGAAGACTTCTTCTGTTACATGGGCTGAGGTGACTGGAACTACTGGGGGCAGGGCAGGCATTTCTCTCTCTCCATGTGGCCTTCCTCATGCATGCTGGTCTCAGGGTAGATGGACTGCACACGAGGCTAGCTTCTCCCAGAGCCAATTCCAATAGGCTCAGGTAGACTCTGTGGGTCTTTGTATGAACCAGCTTCAGAAGCAGTGCAGCATCACTACTGCTTATGTGCTTATAATCAAAAGCAAGGCATAGGATCAGCTCAGAGTCATGACCCTCAGGGAGGGAACCACAGAGGGTATGAACAATTGGAGGGTGATGCATTTTGCGGGGGTCATCTTTGGAAGCCACCATAGTAGCTGTTAGGGATATTGTGGGAATTAAGAGAGAATCTCTTAAATGGTATGTGAACTGTGGTATGCTCTGTCTGTGAGAGATCAGTACACATTTAATGAAAGCATGACCTCAATGCATGAATCACTGAAAAAATGTCTTTGGCCAGAGATTGGCAGATTGCAGCCTTTTTTTTTTTTAATAAATCTTTATTGGAACACAGACACTCTTTTAACTATGATCTATGGGTGTTTTCATGCTGTGATGCTAGAACTGAGTTCTTGTGACAACCTCTACAGCCTGCAAAGCCTAGTAAGAAAACATTTGTTGAACCTTGTCCCAGGTGATAGAGTGAGCATAGTTGATGGGTTCCTTTGACTTTTATTGAAATCTATGAAAGGACTTGTGGGTGGAGTCATGAGCCTAGCTTCAACATCTAAAACATGGACATGTATCTAAAACATGGACATCTTCTGAGGGCCCTGACCAGGCGAAGAAGTTTCAGCAGTCTTTGGAGACCTGTTTCCTGCTGTAGAGTGGATTCACATATGGAACTCACTGTAAGTTTGAGATTGCCATCATCCTGTGACCTCCACAGCCATTATTTTTTTGGGCTCCAAGATCACTGCAGATGGTGACTGCAGCCATGAAATTAAAAGACGCTTACTCCTGGGAAGAAAAGTTATGAGTAACCTAGATAGCATATTCATTGCCAACTAAGGTCCGTCTAGTCAAGGCTATGGTTTTTCCTGTGATCATGTATGGATGTGAGAGTTGGACTGTGAAGAAGGCTGAGTGCTGAAGAATTGCTGCTTTTGAACTGTGGTGCTGGAGAAGACTCTTGAGAGTCCCTTGGACTGCAAGGAGATCCAACCAGTCCATTCTGAAGGAGATCAGCCCTGGGATTTCTTTGGAATAAATGATGCTAAAGCTGAAACTCCAGTACTTCGGCCACCTGATGCGAAGAGTTGACTCATTGGAAAAGACTCTGATGCTGGGAGGGACTAGGGGCAGGAGGAGAAGGGGATGACCGAGGATGAGATGGCTGGATGGCATCAGTGACTCGATGGATGTGAGTCTGAGTGAACTCTGGGAGATGGTGATGGACAGGGAGGCCTGGTGTGCTGCGATTCATGGGGTCGCAAAGAGTCAGACACGACTGAGCGACTGAACTGAACTGATGTGTCAGTTTCATGGTCTGTGAACCTTCCTTGTCCAACACAGTAACCACTAGCCACAGATGATTGTGTTAGTTAAAATGCTATGAATTTTAAACTTCAGTTCCTCAGTTGCACTAGGTGTGTTTCAAGTGCTCATAACCATATGTAGCTAATAGCTGCCATGTAGTTCAGCACAGATAAAGAACATTTCATCCCCAAAGAAAGTTCTGTCCAACAGCACATCTCCAACAATGTGAATACCTCATGTACACCGCTTGGCCCATGGGTCGTGTCCTCTTGTTTGTGTCTCAGTGTTTTCTATCTTAGATGTTGATTCCTTCCTGGCAGACTACCCAGTGTGAATCATACATAGGCTTATAACACATTTGGGCAGATACCTTTGTTAAAATGTTATTGCTAAATAGTTACTTGCTGGTTGATTTGTCCATTGCTGTGATTTGTTATGGAGACGGTTTGAAGAGACAGGCAAGGTTAGCAGTGAGGTCATCCAGCTCAGTACCCAGATCCACTTGACAGCACACCCAGTAAACAGACCTCTGGAGTCTGCTCACACTTCTTTGCCTGTTGTGGGGTCGTCAGGAGAGCGTCACGTTTAGATACCCTGGGGTGACCTAGGGCAGCTTTGTGATTCCATGGGTCTTTTCAGCGACTACAGCGGTCGCTGACACTAAATTGCCTAGCCACGACACACGCAGTGTGAGTGTGACCTTGGCAAGTTCGCTAGACTTTCTGTCCTTTAGTTTCCCCCTCTGTAAAATAGGAATAGTTCAGTTCAGTTTAGTTCAGTTGCTCAGTTGTGTCAGACTGTGACCCCATGAACTGCAGCAGGCCAGGGTGCCCTGTCCATCACCAACTCCTGGAGCCTACTCAAACTCATGTCCAGCATGTCGGTCATGCCATCCAACCATCTCATCCACTGTCGTCCCCTTTTCCTCCCACCTTCAATCTTTTCCAGCATCAGGGTCTTTTCCAATGAGTTGGTTTTTCAATTCAGGTGGCCAAAGTATTGGAGTTTCAGCTTCAACATCAGTCCACCAGTGAATATTCAGGACTGATTTCCTTTAGGATGGACTGATTGGATCTCCTTGCAGTCCAAGGGGACTCTCAAGAGTCTTCTCCAACACCACAGTTCAAAAGCATCAATTCTTCTGCACTCAGCTTTCTTTATAGTCCAATTCTCACATCCATACATGACTACTGGAAAAACTATAGCTTTGACTAGACAGACCTTTGTTGGTAAAGTAATGTCTCTGCTTTTTAATATGGTGTCTAGATTGGTCATAACTTTTCTTCCAAGGAGCAAGCGTCTTTTAATTTCGTGGCTGCAGTCACCATTTGCAGTGATTTGGAGCCTAAAAAAATACTAGTACTTTATATAGTTGTAAGGATTAGATGAGGGGACATGTGGAAAGTACTCAGGATAGTACCTGATGCAGTTTCATGCTCTTTCTCTTCTGGCTCTGCTTCTGAGGTACTAAAATGGTTCTGGTACCCAATTCCAGTGTGTTACTGGGATGGAAGTCTCCCATACCACGCTATTCCCTGGACGCCAGCTGGGTTCCTATAGATCAGCTCAGTGCTGACATTGTCTACCTGGAGAAAGCATCCGATCTCACAGGTTGAGGGCTCAATCCCACATGACTGGACCCCCGCCCCCGGCCATGTCAGGTGACAGCCTCCAGTCCAGGTTGTTCCTGGTGCTCCTGACTGAAGGGCTGTAAATCAGAGGTTCCCTTAACCACCTCCTTGAATTCAACCAATTTGCTAAGGCAGATCACAGAACTCCGGGAAACATTTTACTTAGTACATCACCAGTTTGTTATGAAAGAATATAAAGCTCAAGAAAAGCCCACTGGAACAGATACATTGGAGCAAGTATGTGGGAAGGAGCAAAAACTTCTGTGCTGAGTGTATCACTCTCCCCAGTCCCCTGGGTCCACTCCAGGGCTCTCCAAACCTTGTCCTTTTGGGATTTATGGAGACTTCAGTACATGTACACCGATTAAATCACTGGCCATTGGCAGTCAATCCAACTTGCAGCGCCTTTCTGTGCGCCAAAGGTTGAAGGGTGAGACTGAAAGTTCCCACTCTCCATCACAGGGTTGCTTCCCCTGGCAACCAGCCCCCATCCACACATGACCGAGGGGGCGTTCCAAGATTGCCTCATTACCAAAAGACAAAAGTCTCTCTCATCACTTAGGAAGTTCCCAGGCTTTTTGAAGTTCTGTGCCAAAAACTAGATGAAGGCCAATTTATATATTTCTTAATACAAATCACAATATCACAGGGACATTAGCAGACCACAAATTACCCCCCTGAGGAAGCAGAATGGGGTACATTTTGATCAAGAGCTTACTTCCTTTGTCTCTGCTGACTCTCATTTAATTCATCCTTTGATCTCTGCCTGACCATTAAGATCTCTGTCAGAAAGAAAACTCTGGAAACAGATCTTTCCTGGACCTCAGGTTCAAGGAACTTGACCACTGTGTTTCTTGTTGAAACCCACTTCAAGCCATCAGTGCTTTTGCAAGGATTTTATCTCACTGAAGAGAATTACTTAACTGAGATCTTAAGTTCTTTCTTTGAGTCATTGCTTTGGAGTTGTTATTTCAGTTTTGTCAGTTCTGGAAGGCATGAGTTTAGTCATGGATTATGCAGAGAGTGGGAGTGCCAGAGCAGATTCTCAGAGTTTGCATTTTTAGTTGCTTTTCCTCGTCACTTACCTGTCATTTATCATGGTGATGCCCTGGAGGTTATTTCTTTTAGAATCTGCTGTCCTTCAAATGGAAATGTTAGCTTGAAATGGAATGACTGCAAATGTCTGGACTCTGGTTGAACTGGAGGCATCTATGTAATTTTGGTTTGAAATCTTTTTTTTTCTTTAATTAATTTTTATTTTTTAGTTTGTTTTGCTTTACAATACTGTATTTGTTTTGCTACACATCGACATGAATCAGCCATGAGTGTACATGAACTCCCAATCCCGACCCCCACCTACCCCCCTCCCGCCCCAC
>SJXQ01012563.1:25681-111806 GCA_006408695.1 Aepyceros melampus
CACCTCCCCCCTCCCGCCCCACACCCTCTCTCTGGATTATCCCCGTCCATCAGTCCCAAGCATCCTGCATCCTGCATCAAACCTGGACTATCTGACTTTTTTTAAAATTTATTAATTTTTAATTGAAGGATAATGACTTTAGAATATTGGTTTGGTTTCTGCCGTACATCATCAACATGGATCACCCATAGGTGTACATATGTCCCCTCTCTCCCACCTCCCACCTTTTCCCATACCTCTAGGTTGTTACAGAGCCCCAGTTTGAGTTCCCTGAGTCATACAGCAAATGAAATCATACGTGACTTTGATTTTGTGTGATCTTTGAAGGAGAGAAGACTCTCCAGGTTTTGAAATTCTTTTGGAACATGACCTAGCTGCTACTGAGATATTCCAGGTATCTTCAAGTCAGAAGCAGCAGTGACCACAGTGGCTCTTTCTGGGCATTTAGGGCCTGCTGCTTTTTTTCTGGAGGAAGTGAGGGTCTCCTGTTGGCTGAAAAAAAATGCACAACCTGAAAACTGAAAATTATGTTTTACTCAGTAGACAAAACAGGGCTTGAGCCCAGGATGCAGCCTCTCAGAGAGCTCTGAGGGACTGCTCTAAAGAGGTAAGGGAGGAGCCAGAATATATAGGAGTCTTGCAGCAAAGACCAGGTAGTCAGAACATCAAAATATTAACTGTTAGTTAAAGAAAACCAAGTATCTCAAATTAAGGAATTTAGTGCTTTTCTGTCATATATATGGGAAGATGCAAAAGTCTGGGCTCAGTGAAATCATTCCTTTGATAGGCACCTTAGCTACCTAGGACCAGTTTTCTGCTTTTCTCCATCCTGAGTCCCCTCAGGGTGCACCCCTGGGGGCAGTGATAGTGGCTGAGAGCTTGATGGCCACAGCATCCATTGCTGATGTGGCAGGCAACTCTTTTCATTTACCACCTATATTGGTCAGGGTCCCATGCAAGGAACATGGGGCACATTCAAATAAGATAAAAGGAGGAGAGTTTATTTACCAAGGGAGCAACTACATATTGAAATTGTGGGGCTGAGAGGGCTGCAAGGAGCAGTAGGGGCCTGGAAATAACAATTCTTTCTGTTTGGGCACAGGGGTGTTACTTGAGCCTGAAAGGAGGGTTGGGCAAAGTCAGCACCAGACCTGGAATAGATACCTCCTGCACAGCCAGCCTGAGGCAACTTCAAGGAAAGAGATGTTCTCTGATCTCTTGACAGGGTACCCACTGGCCAGACCCAATCAGAGGGCATTAAAACCCATCACCTTGGTCCAAACAGGCCAGCCCCCTGGGTCAGAGAGGAGGGTGCAGAACTGGAGGGGCAAATGGAGTCCTTCCAACACCACCGTAAAAAGCATTTGGGGAGCTTGTGAACAAAAAAGAAAAAAAAATACCGATAAAAAAAGCACAGCAGAGACTTCCTTGGCAGTCCAGTGGTTAAGAGTTTGCCTTCCAAAGCAGAAGGTGCGAGTTTGGTTGTGTCGCTAAGATCCCACATATCTTGCAGCCAAAAAAAAACCCACACCAAAACATAAAATAGAAGCAATATTGTAATAAAGTCAATAAAGACTTCTTAAAAAAATGGTCCACATTTAAAAAAAAAAACCTTTAAAAATTTATTTGTTTATTTATTTAAAAAAGTAAACACAACATACAGAATGAATGAGAGCCAATTCTCCCAGGAACTTGACATGAAATGGTTACTCAGATATTAATTTCTGAGTTGAACTTCCTAGCAGCCACCGCAGAGGGGAAGCCTGGTGGGCTGAACAGTTAACATTGTGAGTCTGCACACATCAAACTAGAGAGACGAGTGAGCCAGATTCTCCCTGGGGTCCACTCCCTTGTACCCTGTCCCATCGCTTGGCACTGATGGTATTAGAGGGTCCTGAAAGAATTCACGTGCTTATCTTAATAGTGATTATGCAAGAGAAGAACTGGAGTATTCCTAATTTGGGAAAAATTTTGTTTTCAGGTTTCAAGGAAGATTTTCAGATGGACGTTTTTAAGGTCCTGGCGGCCATCCTACATCTGGGCAATGTACAATTGCAGCAGTGGGCAACGAGAGATCATTGATCAGTGTAAGATACATGTCTGTTTCCCCCATCCTGTGCTGGGAGGATCATCAGCAGAAGCTCTCAGGGTTACCCTGCTTTTGCATTTTAGCACCAGGCACACTGGACCTACTAGGGAGACTAGTTTGACAGGAACAAGGAAGATCGGGGTTGCCATGGGTTACCTTCAAAGAGTAAAGCTTCTTCCCCTTGCAACAGCAGAGAAGGTGGAAACACAGCCTCTGTGTGGTTTCCTTTTATTCAGCAGATTTTTACTGAAAGCCTGCTCTCTGCCAGACACTGCTGTAGGCTCTGGAGAAACATCAGTGCACAAAACAAAATCAGGCCTTCATGAAGCTTTTGATCAGGGGGAGAAAATGGAGGGGAGGAGACAGAGTAAAAGTTATAGGCTCTGGCAGTTGGCAATAACCATTAAAAATGAAAATAGGGCTGCTTCCCTGGTGGCTCAGTGGTAAAGAATCCGCTTGCCAATGCAGGAGACGCAGGTTCGATCCCTGGTCAGGGAGGATCCCACATGCTGCAGAACAACTAAGCCCATGGACCACAGCTGTTGAGTCTGCTCTAGAGTCCAGGAAGCACAGCTCCTGAGCCCGAGTATCGCAGCTACTGAAGCCCACACACCCTAGAGCCTGTGTTCCCACCAAGAGAAGCCACCTCGTTGAGAAGCCTGTACACCGCAACTACAGAGCAGCCCCTACTCACCACAGCTAGAGAAAAGCCTGCACGGCAACACAGACTGAGCACAGCTCAAAATAAAAATAAATAAAAATTATTTTTTTAAAAGACGGAAAATAGGGACTTCTCTGGTAGTCCAGTGGTTAAGACTCCACACTTCCAATGAAGGGAGTGTGGATTCAATCTCTGGTCAGGAAGCTAAGATCCCACATGCCATAGGACATGGC
Organism: Aepyceros melampus; assembly: GCA_006408695.1. Classification (NCBI taxonomy): domain Eukaryota; kingdom Metazoa; phylum Chordata; class Mammalia; order Artiodactyla; family Bovidae; genus Aepyceros; species Aepyceros melampus. The sequence continues at coordinate 28,665 of SJXQ01012563.1, forward strand.
TGAAAATTTTAAAAAGGAAAATATAGCAGAATAAGTGAAGACAGGCTGTGCCTTTTGTGTCGGGCATTCAGAGAAGCATTTCTAATTCAGAAGGAAGTGAAATTGTGTCTATATCTGGAGGAGGAATATTCCAAGTAGAGGGAACAGCAGGTACAAAGGCCCTCCGGCAGGAAGTGTTATTCGAAAAATAGCCAAAAGGTTGGTAAGTGCAAAGAAGAGTGAGCAAATGGAGAAGTGGTGGGTGAGGTCAGAAAATGTGTATGGGGGAGGGGCAGACCATGAAGAACCTTAAGGGCTCTAGACGTGTCTTACCTCCTGACATGTGCCTGAATGAAACACCAGTGGTGCTGGCTTCCTCTCTGGAAATAAGCTTCCATGTGAGTTTTGTAACCGATTTCGTCATTTCATGGACACAAGATAAGTTTCTTATATGTGTGTTAGGCAACAAATGCTATGTTTTGGTGTGAAGTATGTGGTTATCTTCCACAATATCCACGTAATGAGGACAGTCACATTAAAAATGTTTCTGTGAAATGCAAAATCTCCTTACTGTTAAAGCGTTGTATTAACAATGTGTGTCTTAGTCAATTCCAGTTGTCATAACAAAATACCGCAGGCCGGCTGGCTTAACAACAGAAGTCTATTTTCTCACGGTCCTAGGTCTGGAAGTTCACGATCAAGGTGCCAGCACAGTTGAGTTCTCAAGATGCTGACTTGCAGACAGCTGCCCTCTTGCTGTGTCCTCACAGGGCAGAGAAAGGCCAAGCTCTATTCTCTTTCCTCCTCTTATAAGGACACTAAGCCCATCAAGGGACCCCATCCGCATCTAAACCTCTTTACCTCCCTAAGGCCCCACTTCCAGGTTAAGACTTCAACACATGAATTTTTCATGTGACTGAGACATTCAGTCTTATAACAATGCCTCCAGAACAACCAATGGGAACAGTTGTTAATTTTGTACACCTGTTCATTTCTCAGCTCTGGTACCCACGGTTTAAGGGGAGAGAGCGCTGAGCAGATGTGGAGGATGTGTTTTTGGCTCAGTGCATCAGTCCTGTTGCCTGTGGCCAGGAAGCAGTTCTTCAGATTATCACACTAAGTGCCTTGCCCCACTGCACCAGTATCCAGTCCTTGCAGAATCAGTTCACAAAGGACTGGCAAGCTTGCAGGAGGTGATGGCAGGCCTGGGAGGTGTGCGGTATAGTTCTCTCACTGGGTCCTGGCTCATTTACCTCGGAAATGGGCTTCTGCCCTTTTTCTTCTGAAACTCACGTAGACTGAAGATATGATTTCCAAATGCCCTGGCTTTGAACTCTGTTCTGTGAAGTTTGTTGTGAAGGTAGCATTTTGGAGAAGGAATTAAAATTGATAGACTAAAAATCCTTTGTCTATTGATCTTAGGAGACAAATCCCACACACAAAAAATGTCAGATCTTTATAGAAAATAATTTTCATTCATTTGCATCAAGAACATGAAATATTGGGCAAATTTGATCTGAATGAAGCCATCTTACATTTTAAAATTTGCTGCCCCTTTGCATTTCCCCCTATGGCTGGGTGTTTTTGTCTCAGAAGGTTTGGTTCCTGCTTAGAAGGAAGGAAACCAATGGCTCAACCAAACCTCACAGTACTGATATGCTTTATATTATTGTGATATTGGTCAGAAGGGACGTGGGTGGGCAGCAAGGAGGCGGCAGGACTTTTTAGGTTGTTAGAGACACCATAACCTGATGCTTTTTAAATGGAATCATGTGATTTTCCCAATTGACTGAGATGCTATCTACAGATTAGCCCGTCTGGGAAGTTTTCTCTGCCCAAGAGGAATGGTGGTATGCAGTCACATGGGATTGCATCTCCTTGCCTAGTGGCAGGGACCCCTAGTTCCTGCTGCCTAAAGCAGGAGCAGACCTTTCCTCGTCCGCTGGCCAGTGGGGCAGCTCTCATGCCCAGGCTTGGGAGAGAAACAAGATTCACTTTGTACATCCAGAAGTCCCCCACCACAGCCCTCACATCTGCTGGTAAACACTTCAGTTCAGGGAGCCCACCATGTTCTCCCTGACAACACCGCTGCGGTCCCTCCTGGGCGAGACCCCACCCTGGGCAGACCCCAGCTACACAGTTACAGGGCAAGTGTGGCTCTGGCAGGTGGCCTGGGTGTGATACAGAAGGGCAGAGAGAGGCCTCAAGGCTGTGTCCACAAGCATAGGAGTGGAGGGAGGATTTCTTCTGTGGCCTAAACATCACTACTGACATTCTTTGGCCAGAAGGAAAATCTGGGTAGGACACAGCCTGGGATCTGCTGGCATCACCACAGCGGTGCCCAGCCTAGGACCAGGCGCAGCCTCCATGCCCCCACGGGCCCTCCTGCTTTGCTCCCAGCCCTGGCTCTGTGTTGTGAGGCCTGATCGTGCATAGGTCAAGGGGCACAGCTGGGTGGGCCAGTGCCAGTTTAGATGGCCTGACGGGGCTGTGTCTTTTGTTTCTGAAGGAAGATGATGGTCACCTGGAGGTGTTCTGTGAGCTCCTGGGCCTGGAGAGTGGCAGAGTCGCTCAGTGGCTGTGTAATCGCAAGATCGTCACAACCTCTGAGACAGTGGTGAAGCCCATGACCAGGCCCCAGGCTGTCAATGCCAGGGATGCACTGGCCAAAAAGATCTACGCTCACCTGTTTGACTTCATTGTGGAGAGAATTAACCAAGCCTTGCAGTTTTCAGGCAAGCAGCACACTTTTATTGGTGTTTTGGACATTTATGGGTAAGATTCTCTTTGTGAGCTTGTCTTTCCTCATTTAAATGTCAAATGCCTGTTATCTTTAGGTCATTTTTAGTCTGGTTCTTTTGTGTTTCACATTCAGGAAGGTGGTGTTTGGTTTTGTGTCTGTGAATGTTAAGTACAGTCTCCTGGGCTACAGTGTCTTTTATGTAGGGTACGTTAAAAAATTTCTAAATCAGTAATGGCCAACATGAAGAGTGCATGCCAACTACCATGCTGAGTGGTTTCCATGTACTTTTTTATTCCTTAAACAACCTTATAATTATCCCCATCTTACAGATAAAACAACCAAGGCTTAGGAAGACTCATTCACGGTTGCTCTGCTGGTGGGAGAACCCAGTTCCGTATGAGGATTGCACCCACTTCTGTCTTCCTGCAGAGGCCCATGAGGTGTGGAACCCTGACATGCCTCTCCCACTTCACAGGGTGATAATGACAGCCCCAGAGGCCCTGCACCTTGCCCACGAGCACAGGGCCAGAGGCAGGCTCAGACCCGAGGCTTTTACCAGTCAGGCCCCTCATGCCTGCATCCTCTTCCATTCTTGGATCATAGGGGTCATGTGTTTGCCCCATTCTCCATGAATTCTCATACATTTGGTGGATCAAGTGACCACACTGGAGGGTTTTTTCTAGCTTCTTTTCTTTGCCCAGTCCTGCTTTTCTGGGTCAGACTCATCCTAAAGACACTTAAAGAATAGAGTAGCCAGAGAGAGTGAGGGAGGGAAGCCTGGCCAGCATGGAGGCCAGCTCTGAGGGAAGTTAGCACTTGGGCTTTTGTTCGTTAGAGGCTGGCCTCAAGTGCCTAACCCCTTCCCCTCCCAGGACCAACCCTGGTTTCTCAGAGGGAGAGGGGCAGACTGTCCCAGGGAAGACATCACGGAGTATTCCACCTGGATTGGGGAGTAGCCCCTCACATCCTGGAGAAAGCAACTCACCCTCCTCCCTTCCCATATGGAGGGGCGAGCTAGCTCTGCTGGCTGGCTGCTACCTGCTGCGGGGTGAGGCAGGCAGAACTCCTACCCAAATACAGAAAAATCATTATTTCATACAAGCCTCAGGGTTGTTACCTGTTTAACACAGTGGTGGTTTGGTGGTTTAGTCACTAAGTCATGTCCGACTCTCACAACCCCATGGACTGTAGCCCACCAGGCTCCTCTGTCCGTGGGATTTTCCAGGCAAGAATGCTGGAGTGGGTTGCCATCTGGGTTCTAAGTTAATACATGTGACTCCCAATTAATACTATCTGTCAACAGTTATAAAACTCTTACATTGCTGGGGTAGTCTAGTAAATTATTTACCTTAAAAATAAGGATTTGAGCAGCCAGTAATCATCTAAGTAGACTTTTAAATGGAAATAGTCCTGCTTAATGACAGTCTCTCTCATTGTGATGGAAATAAGTGATTGTATAGTTTTCTCTGTTCTTTTCTGTGTTTTTAAAAATAAATAGCCCTTTATTTTTAAGAATATATTATCTCATTTAAGAACACATATTCATGTGCCAGGAACTATGCCAGTGTGATGGGTGAACAGAACGGACATCTGGCCCCTGCCCTGTTGGGACCTAAATTTTAGTGGAAGAAGAGGCCATCAGAGATTGGGATGGTTCCTGGGAAAGGAATAAGTGGATGGATGTGCCACCGGTTAACCAGGCACCAGGAAGAAAGGGGGCAGCTGAGAATAAGAAGTTAGGAGAACAGCAGGCAGGCATCAGGCATCCACAAAGCTGATAGATCACGGTAATAAAGAATTTAAATTTTTGGCTAAGTGGGAAAACTTCAGACAGGGGGAACTGCAAATTTTTAAGAATTTGTTAGTTCAGTTCAGTCGCTCAGTCGTATCTGACTCCTTGCGACCCCATGAATTGCAGCACGCCAGGCCTCCCCGTCCATCACCATCTCCCGGAGTTCACTCAGACTCACGTCCCATCGAGTCAGTGATGCCATCCAGCCATCTCATCCTCGGTCGTCCCCTTCTCCTCCTGCCCCCAATCCCTCCCAGCATCAGAGTCTTTTCCAATGAGTCAACTCTTTGCATGAGGTGGCCAAAGTACTGGAGCTTCAGCTTCAGCATCATTCCTTCCAAAGAAATCCCAGGGCTGATTTCCTTTAGGATGGACTGGCTGGATCTCCTTGCAGTCCAAGGGACTCTCAAGAGTCTTCTCCAACACCACAGTTCAAAAGCATCAATTCTTCGGCACTCAGCCTTCTTAACTGTCCAACTCTCACATCCATACATGACCACAGGAAAAACCATAGCCTTGACTAGATGGACCTTAGTCGGCAAAGTAATGTCTCTGCTTTTGAATATACTGTCTAGGTTGGTCATGGCTTTTCTTCCAAGGAGTAAGCGTCTTTTAATTTCATGGCTGCAGTCACCATCTGCAGTGATTTTGGAGCCCCGAAAAATAAAGTCTGACGCTGTTTCTACGTTTCCCCATCTATTTCCCATGAAGTGATGGGGCCAGATGCCATGATCTTCGTTTTCTGAATGTTGAGCTTTAAGCCAACTTTTTCACTCTCCTCTTTCACTTTCATCAAGAGGCTTTTTAGCTCCTCTTCACTTTCTGCCATAAGGGTGGTGTCATCTGCATATCTGAGGTTATTGATATTTCTCCCAGCAGTCTTGATTCCAGCTTGTGCTTCTTCCAGTCCAGCATTTCTCATGATATACTCTGCATATAAGTTAAATAAACAGGGTATATATTTTAAATTTAAATTTTAAAATTTAAACCCGTCTTTAAAAATTTAAACAGTAACATGTTCACTTGTCACCCATGAATTCATTTTACCCCTCCAAAAAAGTAAGCTCTCCTCTTTAAATAAGAGTGTTACTGTCTGGAGTGAATCCTTTCATGCCTTTCTCCAGTATGCCAATGGTTGGATTAGCCCTCATCCCGTGGATGGAGGAGCCTGGTGGGCTGCAGTCCATGGGGTCACTAAGAGTCGGACACGACTGAGCGACTTCACTCTCATTTTCATGCATTGGAGAAGGAAATGGCAACCCACTCCAGTGTTCTTGCCTGGAGAATCCCAGGGATGGGGGAGCCTGGTGGGCTGCTGTCTATGGGGTCACATAGAGTCGGACACGACTGAAGCAACTTAGCAGTAGCTGCTGCGAGAGCAGAGCTCAGGATGAGCTGGGACTAAGGCAGCCTGAAAGGGAAAGTTACCCTGCATGAAGACAATGAAAGCCCAAGCTGTCAGCCTTGAGATTTCAGCTCGGGACGTGGTGGAGACTTGTGGTTCCCTAACCAGCCAGATGTTTATGTTCTCTGGATGCCGAGCTGGAAGAGCTTGAGGCCAGGAGTCAGATCCCAGGGAGTAAGCACTGCACCACACCTGTTGTGTGGCCTGGAGGGCATCACTGTACCTCAGTTTCTGTGTCTGTAAGATGGGGCCTCTCTCGCAAGGATATTAACAAGGTCAAATGGAAGAAATTGTGAATGCATCTTTACAAGGGAAAGTTACCCTGCATGAAGACAATGAAAGCCCAAGCTGTCAGCCTTGAGATTTCAGCTCGGGACGTGGTGGAGACTTGTGGTTCCCTAACCAGCCAGATGTTTATGTTCTCTGGATGCCGAGCTGGAAGAGCTTGAGGCCAGGAGTCAGATCCCAGGGAGTAAGCACTGCACCACACCTGTTGTGTGGCCTGGAGGGCATCACTGTACCTCAGTTTCTGTGTCTGTAAGATGGGGCCTCTCTCGCAAGGATATTAACAAGGTCAAATGGAAGAAATTGTGAATGCATCTTTACAAACCATAAGGATTATTCTGATGTGAACAGGAAAAGGAATGTCATTGATGTTTGACATCATGCCTCTACCCTAGGAAGTCCTGCCTTTGGCCCCAGCTGTGGGCTGCAGGGCACAGTGAGGCCCTTCTGCCTCCCCTCCAGGCCCAGCTGTGGCCTGTCTTCAGTGTCCAGCCGGCCGAGCCTCTCGATCACCCAGGGCGCTAGTGGAATGAGGCTGTCAGGGCTCTGGGTTCTCCTCTTGGTCCATGGACAGTCTGGAGCCTTAACCTCCTCAGAAATTCTACACTGAGCCAAATGGGCTCAGACATGTGAGACTCCCAGGGGACCTGTGATTGGAGCTGGCAGGAAACTCAGGATTAGGGGGATTAAGAACTAAGGCTTTAGAGTCACCACGAGCTGGGGTCGGATTTCGTGTGTCTGGCACCGCTCTTTGATGGTCACCATCTCTTCTGACCGTTGTGTGTAACAGTTGGGTGAAGGCAGCCCTTCACCAAGGACGCTGTTAGGGTCAAGCATGGTGATGGGCATCAGCACCAACACCTAAAGTGCTCGGATTCCTCCTGGCAGGAACGCTCCTCTGCCCAGGGGGTGGATCGGGTGCCCCAGTTCTGTACAGCCTACATCGTATTTTACAGTGAGGTAATTCAGTAAAATTCCAGGTTTCCGGATTCTTTTGAGAGTCAGGTGACCAGACATCCTGACCTGATTAACCCATGGCCACAGCTGGCTCCAGCTGAGCAGCAACCATCCTGTAGGGCTGACCTGGTGATCACGGGTCCCACCTAGTTCCAGCCGCTCTCCATGCCGTCCTCTCCCGGCCTTCTCAGCTCCTGGGTCTGCAACTCCAGAGGCAGCCACTGAAAGTCTGAAGACGGAGGTGGGGCCGTGTCTTCCTTGGGCCTGAAGGAGCCTGCTGGACTGTGACCTTGCTCTTTTCCTCTGAGGACTATGAAAGCACCCCTCGGGGAGGCAAAACCGTGTTGCCTCTGCCTTCAGCGAGTGGGGGCAGGGGAGACAACGTTGCTTTTTTCACTGGGAGCAGAAGTGTTACAGTCAGGTAGACTCATAGCTAAGTCTGACACTGACTGTGTGACCCAGACAAATTTTTGCACTTCTCAGTCTTGTTTCCTCATCTATGAACTGAGGATAATGAGGCTGATGTCAGTGTTGTTGTACAGATTGTGTGATATGCCATATTGTGCACACACCTACTTTAGTGCCTGCCTCATGTAAGTGTTTTGTACACACCAGATTCCTTCCTGGGGCCGCCTGGAGAAACGTGACTTATCAGCTGACTGCTAGGATGGTTAAAACAAGAATTGAGGCATGTTTAAAACTCACAGAAAACATAAAAAACAGTTACTCTGTTAAAGTTGTGAAAAATACTAACCTATAAACAAATGTGTATGTCCTTCAAGTTATGTCTTAACTAGTTTAAACTGTATTTCAGTTTTGAAACCTTTGATGTGAACAGCTTTGAACAGTTTTGCATCAATTATGCTAACGAAAAGCTGCAACAGCAGTTTAACCTGGTAGGTGACTTTTTTGCCTTCTTGAAACTAGCTCTCAGCTGTGTCTGTCTGTCTGTCTAAACAAGGAGAGAGGCTGAGTTTGGCTCTTTGCCTCTTCAAATCTCGCCAGCGTTAATAGTCACATGCTGGCTCACTGCCCATCTTGTGGCTATTCCTTGAAACTGCACCTTCCCATCCGACTTCATTTTTGTGGAGGCACCTGCCGACATTTGTTTCAGTTCATCACCTGCCATTCTTGGATACAGACCCCTTCCAGCCAGACCAAGTCACTTCGTTTCCTGCAGGCTCCAGTCCTTGTGAGCCTCAGTATCTGCACCTACTCTCTGCCACAACCCACCTGCCCCTGTCCTTTCCCATCCCTTCCTCTTCCCCTGGAGAACTCCTGCCTGTCTTTTGAAATTCAGCTTCTCCCACACAACTCATGAGGAAAAGATAGTGTGACATCATAGAGAGCATGAGCTTTTGCTGAAACTGAAGTGGATTTGAGTCTCATATCTACCACCTCCTTCCCCTGGGGGCTTGGGTTCTCTGAGCCTCAGTTTTCTCATTTTTGAAAATGGGTCAGTTGTATTTTCCTAGTATTCTTGTGAGGAGACACTTAATATTGAATCATATTCAGTAAATGCTTCTTTGCTTTCTTATTCCTTGCTCCAGAGTTAATCCATATATAAGCATTAAATTTTACCCCACATTTGTACTCTGTTATCATTCTCATGGATTCCCTAGAAATTTAGCATTTAAAACTGAAACTAAGATTTATTCCAAGTGGATATGCAGCATAACTCACCTGAAGTCAAATAGTACACGTGAATCCTGCCCCTCTCCGGACTCCAGGGCCACCTTGCTTCCCAATGCACACATTCACCGCAACCTTAGAATGATACGTGTCCGAGACACTCGGGAAATAGCACATTAGAGGCTGAAATTCCATTCTTTTCTTTTTTTTATTCTGCCTTTCCTTCTCTTCCACTAAGTCCTCCTTATTTTTCCCCCTTTGATGTTGTTAGAGTCATCTATCAATATGCAGATCCTCCTGGGAGGGGTAATGACTTAAAATATAAGCCCTAGTGAGTTCTCTCCTGGCTCCTGTCCCATAGATCTGGCCTCTACTGGACCCCTTACATCTGAGTAGCCTCTGGGAGCTAAGCCATGACAAAGTACCCTGCCACCTTCCTCTCTTGGCCTCCATGCCGTCCATGCTCCCTTCTGTGGTTAAAGCACCACCCCTGACCCGGTGTCCTGAGCCTTGCATTCACCCAGCCTCTTTGCTTTTACTTCCGTTTCTTGCACAGCGTCCAGCCTCGGCGGAACCCTGGGCTGAGTCCTGTCTGGGCCCTCCCCTCCAGTTCTGGCCTCTTCAAACCCATTCCCACCCCCAAACTGAGTTACCTTTCCAGAACCTAAGTCTCATCATGAACTCCATGGGTCCTCTCTCCCCCAGGAAAAGGCCGCAGGACTGAGATTCTCTAGGGGTTCACCACAAATCTGGTCTGGCATGATTTCCCCTCTGCCGTCCTCGGCAGCCCCATCTATCACTCCAGCCATTACCATTGTGCACGCGTGCTCTCTCTCTCTCTGTCTCTCTCTCTCTCTCTGTCTCTGTCTCTCTCTCTAGCTTGTGTGGGCACTGTCTGGTTCCCAGCCACCTGTTGGGCTTCCTGCAGTTCCCAGAGGGATTCTCCCACGGGAGCCTTTCTCCCTGCAGCCCCTCCCCCTTCTGCCACCTGCAGCCAGGATGAGCCTGAGCCAGCCAGCCCTCTGGGAAGCCTTCCCTGTACCCTTGTGGCTCAAACAAGTAATGCACAAAGCTCTTCAAGGTGTTAGCCTCTCACACTGGCCCCACAGCCAGCCCTCTCGGGTGGGCTTGCTCTTAACCCAGTCAAAGAGACTGGCTCCATGTTTGACAGCAGCAGTGGCTGAGCAGGGAGAGGCTCCAGGACCGCCTTGAGTGCCAAAGGTGGCAGGCTGCCCCAGAGTTTACACCCCAGGATGTGGGGACCCACTCAGCCTGGGCAGCAAGATGACAACTAGACCCATGTTAGGACCTCAGCAGCACTGATTGTGGGTAAGGGGAGTGACATGTACCTTGGAGGCTTCCATAAACATTACAAATCAAGTCATGTTCCTACATTTTCCAAATGTTTATGTCCTGTTCTTCAGAAGCACACTCTAATACTCTTCCTTACTTTCTATATTAACTTATGGATTTGCAGCATGTCTTTAAACTTGAACAAGAAGAGTATATGAAGGAGGACATTCCTTGGACTCTGATAGACTTTTATGACAACCAACCAGTCATTGACCTGATTGAAGCAAAAATGGGCATTTTGGAGTTACTGGATGAAGAATGCTTGGTAACTTTTAAAAATAATTTTCTTTAACTTCAGAGCAATAATAGATGAGCCTATTTCCAAATAGAATTTTTTAAAATCTACATGTAAATTCCTGATTGATCAATTACCAGTTGATTGGCTGTTAATTCTGGGACAGCAGTCCATAGCAGGAACCCCAAGAGGCTGGGTAAACCTCCCACCCTCAGCATGTATAGCCCACCCATGGGTAACATGTATGACCTCTTAGGTCATGTCTAGCAGGGAGGAACCCTCTGAAGCTGTCTCTGGGTGTGTATATAAAGTAGACATGGAAACAGCAAGTGACCACACTCCAGTTGTTAATGACTAACAGGAATTGAGTTTTCTCTTACTTCCTGATTCCATGAGTCACTCACTGGGAGGTGCAGCTGAAACATCATCATACAATTGAGAAAAGAGTCTCTAGGAATTTTCCTATTGTTATTACCCTCTGGGAGGAACAACTTTATAGTTAGTCAGCCTAGCAGTGGCCTTCATGGGGCCATAGGAAAAAATAATCCCTAGGATGGTATTTGGTCTTCTGGGTTTTGAAATTGATATTTTAATGTTTAAACACACACATCTTATTTTTTTCCAAAGATTTATCACCCCCTTCTATGCTCAGATGGTAAAGCATCTTGCTTACAATGTGGGAGACCTGGGTTCAATCCCTGGATCGGAAAGATCCTCTGGAGAAGGAAATGGCAACCCACTCCAGTACTCTTGCCTGGAAAATCCCATGGACGGAGAAGCATGATGGGCTACAGTCTATGGGGTCTCAAAGAGTCAGACACGACTGAGTGACTTCACTTGTCCATGATTATAATGTTGAAGACGTACTGGTATTTCCTCCTATAATTCTCAATTCCATGGTTCTTCTCACAAACCATCCTTTCTGATGCCACCTATGTTTTTAGTCTCTGCAGTGATGTAAGATTAAAAGGCAGGCACCAAGGCCAAACATTCGGGAATGATCTACTGGAGGCAGGGTGCAGAGGCCAGTGTGGGCTCTAGGAATATTTGTACCAAATCTACAGAGCTTCCCTGGTGACTCATATGGTAAAGAATCTGCCTATAATACAGGAGACCTGTGTTGCATCCCTGGGTTGGGAAGATCCCCTGGAGAAGGAAATGGCAACCCACTCCAGTATTCTTGCCTGGAGAATCCCATGGACAGAGGAGCCTGGTGGACGACAGTCCATAACGTCGCAGAGAGTCGGATTCAACTGAATGACTAACACTGCAGAGATAGTCCCCAGGTGACCAGTGTCACAAAGAAGTTTGCAGATGTCATTTGGACACTATGGAGTATTAGATTCACACAGTTCAGGCTATAGCTGATGATAGCTTCAAAGTCACCAGTATCAAGAACAAGTTCTGTAACTAGGTTAGTGTAAATAGTTAAGACCTTAGTTCAAGGAGGGAGTTATTAACTAGGCAGTGAAACAAAAGAAAAACTCTTCTGGGAAGGACTACATTTGGGTGCCAACTTTTCTCCATTCAACCAAAAATAAAAATTGTTTTCACCTAATGGAATTTATGCTACTTTTTCTTGAATCTTTAGACTACTTTGGGAAAAAATATTAAAATAGTGCCAGTTTTGCAGAAATAAAATCCTTCATCCTTATTATATCAGTTTCCTTTTCATTGATAACATCTTGTTCTTCTAAAAGAGCATTGATAAAATGTCTATTGAAATATCACTCTAAAGAATAGATCAAAGACGGACTCATGCCTCTATTGCTGTTGAAGAAGGAGCCTCCCACGTCGACCAGTCCACTTGGAAGTGCAGCTCATCTTGGTTTCTTAGAATCAGCACTTCTCCTCCCCTTGGTTAATCTTTTGTCTCTAGTTGTCTTACTTGCTATTTGGTTGTTTTTCTCTTCCAGTTACCACATGGGACTGATGAAAACTGGCTTCAAAAGCTGTATAATAATTTTGTCAACAAAAACTCTTTGTTTGAAAAACCCAGAATGTCAAACACCTCCTTTATCATCCAGCACTTTGCAGATAAGGTACAGTGAGAGTCTGGAGCAGAGCTGTCTGCGCGCAGCTGTCTAGCTATCCCCTGGGATGAGCAGGCAAACCAGGGGCTTTTCTGGTCAGAACTGTCACACTTAGTGTGTAGCTGTGATGAGGAATACTTGTGTGTATGCAAGCGTGTGTGTGTATGTATATGTGTGTGTGAGTGTGACAGTTCTCAATTTGGCTTTATCACATAATACATGAGTTTCGATTATATTTTTTAAAGATAAACGTATTGCTAGTGGACCTCATTTCTGATTTGGGGCTTATTGTAAGTTCATTAACCATTTATGAGTTTATTTTCTCTATGAAATTGTTATAATCAAGACTGGATAGGGACCTCCCAGGTGGTCCAGTGGCTAAAAACTCCATGCTCCCAATGCAGGGGCCTGGGTTCAGTCCCTGGTCAGGGAACTAGATTTCACATGCCACAAATAAGAGTTTGTGTGCCACAACTAAGACCAAGCACAGCCAAAATAAATTAAATTTTTAAAAAAGACAGAGTAGTTGTTTCCTACGCTGAAAGCTATGTCTTTTTTGACCCTTTGCTTTTTTATTGTCATAATTTATTTATTACTTTGGTAACATAGATTGACTCAAGATGATGGGTTTTCTAGGTGATCTTTGTTTTCTTTGTATGTCTCCAATTTCTTATGGAAAAATATTACTTTAATTTCAAAAATTATTTTTAAAAAATCAAATTACAGAAAGCTTAGAAAATGGCAGGATAAGAAGACAATTCACCATAGCCACCTGCCCTAAATATGCTTTCTCATCTTACTTTCCTTCCTCAAGAAAACTCCTGCTCTCTGCTTTATTACCCAGTTGGGTATTACTCCTGTGGCCTGGCCAGCACCTTGGGATCGTGGGGCAGCCTGGGCTTTAGCTGCTAATGCTGTGGGTCAGTCTGCTGGTCATGCCTGGGTGCCCACAGGGGCAGCGGAGGGGACAGCCAGCTGCTCAGCTCTAATAACCTGTGTGGGCGAGAGGAGCGCTGTTAAACATGATCGCCTTTTAGTGCTTTAGTTTTTCACATAGGCTCCTGAAGAGATGCACATGAAATGAGTGTTGATGTATCAAGTTATATTTTCTATTGTCCTTTATAATTTCAGTTGTGATCTGCCCCCCAAAAATCAAAAAGGTATCAGACTTCCTGTAAAGCACATATATGGGATTTACTTCAAGAGACCCTGTCTATAGTACATGGTTTCTGTACATTTAATTCTTATCATTTGGTGCTTCTAAGAGGATCCTCTTAAGAGAGCTAACAATGCTGCATTTCGTGTGGACTGTGGACTGGAAGGAAGAAATCACATGTGCCAGAGCGTTAGCTTACGTTCTCAATTTAATTAGCCAGGAAATAAAATTGTCTTCAGAACAAGGCCACTGTGCTTAGATACAGTAAGTCAGCACACTTTACCGTGGTCCAACAGACACTCAGCTGCCTGTGACGCTGTCCCTGCAGACAGTCTCCTGGGAAAGCTCTCTATTTATTACACCTTTGCTTGTTTATCTAGTGGCTCACACACCAGCCTGGAAGAACTTGCACAACAGTCCTCGTGCTTTATTCACACGGGTGTATTTACAGACAGACAGCGTTCCTGGTTCCTAACCCAAACTGTGCACCAGTAAGGATACTTTCCTACCCATGGGACAAAGCAGAGTCCTTGTCAGGGGTCCCTGAACACCCTCTCTGCCTCCACACTCCAGCACCCCAAGAGCCTATTTGTTCACAGTTTTTTACATGTTTTTTTTATTTATGAAGAGCATCACATTTTAAAATAACAGTCCAGAAATTTGACTATTGTAAATAGTACTGCAGTGAACAACAGGGGTGCAAATATCTGTTTGAATTAGTGTTTTGGTTTTCTTGAGAGAGAGAGAGATCTATATTATATGCATACACATACACATACATACACACACACACACCTGGGAGTGAAATTGCTGGATCAAATGGTAATTCTATTTTTAATTTTTTGAGTAAACTCCATACTGTTTTCCATAGTGGCTGCACCAGTCTGCATTCCCACTGACAGTACATGAGTGTTCTCTTTTCCCCACATCCTTACCAACACTTGTTGTTTGTTGTCTTTTCAGTGATAGCTATTCTGACAGGTGTGAGGTTTATCTCACTGTGGCTTTGATTTGCATTTCTCCAGTGATTAGTAGCAGTGAGTATCTTTTCATGTGCCTGGTGACCATCTGTTTGTCTTTTTTTGGAAAAATATCTATTCAGATTCTCTGCTCATTTTTGAAATAGGTTTCTTTTTTTGTAGTTGAGTTGTATAGGTTCTTATATTTTGGATATTATCCCTTATCAGATATCATTTGCAAATAACTTCTCCATTCGGTAGGTGGCTTTTTTGTTTTGTTGATAGTTTCCTTTGCTGTGTAAAAACTTCTTAGTTTGGTGTAGCCTGATTTATTTTTGCTTTTGTTTCCCTGGTCTGAGGAAACATATCCTCCAAAGTATTAATAAGACCAGTGTCAAAGAGCATGCTACCTGTGTTCTCTTTGACAAGTTTTATGTTTTCAGGTCTTACATTTAAATTTTAATCCATTTTGAATTTATTTTTGTGCATGATGTGGGAGTAGTCTAGTTTGATTCTTTTACATGTAGCTGTCCAGTTTCCCCAACACCGCTTATTGAAGAGGCTATCTTTTCCTCACCGTATGCTCTTGCCTCCTTTGTCATGGATTAATTGACCATGAAAGTGTGGGTTCATTTCTGGGCTCTCTACTCTGTTATATTGATTTGTGTGTCTGTCTTTATGCCAGTGCCGTACTGTTTTGATGACTGTAGCTTTGTCACTAACTAGAGATTTGAATATTTAAGGAGCCCCTCTGGCTATGTTGTTGTTATGGATTCAAGAAGCCTTATGAATCAGAAAGGGCTTCATGGAGGGTTTTTCAAACCAAACCCTAACCCACTGTAAATCTGACTCTAAGGGTTTTGTGCCATGGAAAGCTATGTGGTCAGCTGGTCAATTTTTCTTTTCTTTCTACCACATTAATGCTGATTCAGGAAGACATTTCTGTTTGAACTCAAAGTATACCACTGAGCTTTTCTCCTCCTCCTGGTGACTTCAAAGGCAAAGAGAACCCTAAGTGAGGTCTTCTTTTATTAATTGCACATATAACAGGGAACAGTCAGTCACCTGTGGCCGGTGGGAACTAACAGGAGAATGTAGGTGAGTGTAGAGTGGCCAGTGAGAGGTCCAGGCAGTGGGAGAGCATGGTGCTTTCCATCAGATGACACAGCCCCAGCTTTCCAAGCTTTCTATAATATAATAAGGTTGCTGAGACAAACAGAAACTGAATCTCTTTTTAAAACATTGCTTTTATAGCCCCTTCATTAATCTTTCTTAAAAAATAAAAAGAAAAGAAACTTGTGGTACTTATATGCTGTCTGCTTTTGCCTCTTTGGAAATAACTCCTTTGTTTGCATAGGTAGAGTATAAATGTGAAGGTTTCCTTGAGAAGAACAGAGATACCGTCTATGACATGCTGGTTGAAATCCTGAGAGCAAGCAAGGTTTGTAAAATCCTAAAGGGTAGTTGGAGAAGGAAATGGCAGCCCACTCCAGTGTTTTTGCCTGGAGAATCCCAGGGCCGAGGGAGCCTGGTGGGCTGCCATCTATGGGGTCACACAGAGTCGGACACGACTGAAGTGACTTAGTAGGCAAAGGGTAGTTAATGTTATTCATTGTGTATTTGACATGGACCTAGATGTGTATCAAGAGAAAGAAACATGTGTGTGTTATGTGTCTTGTAACAACAAATTGTAGCTTCTACATACAAAAACTCATCCTCATTAGTATAGTGATGAGTATTTTGTTTTATTTTTAGAGAGCTTTTTAAAATATAATTTAAAACTATTTTGTGCCAGTACAATATATTAATTTTATAAATCTAAAGTTTTATCTTCTCTTAAATATTTGCAAAAACCATACATCCTTCTTCAGCTTTATTGCACACTATCTATAAGAAAATACTAATTTTTAAATTAGAAAATATAAAAATGCTTTCAGTATAGAAGAGATAATCTAATTCTAAAGACAATACTGTATAAGAATGTCTACTGAGAAAACAAAAAACTTTCACAGGATATCAAGCTGGCCAGATGCTTCAGAAGAGCCAGTACTAGTCCAAGATACTTAATCCCAACTGTACCATCCTTCTTCATTAGAAATCTAGATGCTGCTCAAGGTGGTTTCATATACAAACAAAAAATGACCATTTTAGAATTGGCACTGAAATATGTTTCTAGCTTCTGAGAGCATTTAAATTTTCACTACATGCAAAATCAAAAATCAAATGTGCCAAAGATAGAGAGGAAAGACAGTGAAAATGATCGTTTAAAAAGTCATTCACACTTTATACCTTCACTCAGTTATTTATATGGCACATACCATACACCAAGCACTGTCCTAAACTCTGGGGAAACAGCAGTAAACAAGACAGATAGGGTTCCTGACCTCAAGGAGCTCACATCGCACAGGGAGCAACATACCTCCAAGATGAAAGTCAGTGCTAAGTAAGTGCTCAAGGAAACCAAAGCAAGGCAGAGTGCTGCTCTGAGAACGTGAGCTCCTTGAATCCATGGTACCATGTGCTGAAGTGTCACCATAAGAGTGACTCTGGCTTTTTCTTTTCCTCCTTAAACATTTTTCTCAATTTAAGAATTTTAAGAACTCAAATTCTTAGAGTTTGAGAATAAGGATGTTTCATACACAGTCCTTCATTTTTTGTGAAGATTTGATTATCATACTTATTTCCCTTGTTTTTGAAGGTCCCTTGTCCTTTGTTAATGCTCAGGTGTTTTGACAATTTCCCAAATAAGCCTGAGCACTTCCCCTAATGGTCATAAATAAATCACAGGCCATGGAAACTTCAGTTATTAAAATTGATTTATGATAGAGAATTCAATGTAGAAATAGTCTGTATTTTGTGCACCAATTAGTTGACATAATTCACCGATTGTTTACGCACCCCAGGCCAGCTTGGGGTCCAGCATGCTGAATTCCTCAAGAGGGATTCAGATTGCCGTGAAGCACAGATGGGTCTCGCCACTAAACCCACAAGCTATCAGAGGCCTGAGAATTTCAGATTCACTTGTTCCATGGGGGCTACAGGATACATCAGGCAAGAATTCTCCCCCAAAGGAGATTCTCAATGTCTGATTTAAAAGAAAAAAACATAAGGTCTTCTCCAAGAGATAAGGCATTTAAAGGAAAAGGTGATGCGGAGTAGAAAGCAGTGTCTTAAAAAAAGGTACAGATTAAAGATTAAGATAACTCAGAGGAAGTTGGAATTAATACATGCTGGGACACCGGGAAAGGTATTCTGAAGGAGATGGGCTGGGAAATATTATAATAGGACCTTAAATGATGGGTAGGGTTTAGATAGCATCACCAACTCATTGGACATGAATTTGAGGAAATTCTAGGAGGTGGTGGAAGACAGAGGAACCTGGCAGGCTGCAGTCCATGTGGTCACAAAGAGCCCAGCACAACTTAGTGACTGAACAACAGTTAAATCTGTAGGGCTGAGAATGTGAGGTTAAGAGGGAAGAGATTCTGAGTGAGTGCAGAAGCAGCATGAGCCAAGGCACAGAAGGAGGAAGATTATCTCATTTTCTGACTCTTGGAGTGATACCCACATACAGACATTCACATGGTTTCCTTCCTGCTCTCATTCCTGGGAAAGAAACCATCAGTCATCCCCAGTGAGGGCGATCCCCTTGTGGAACTGAGATTTGGCCAGGATTGTTACTTTACCCACCACTGGTTTAGACAGGTTGGGATTATGTTGACCTTTTCCTCGATTATACCAGCTGAGGACTGTGGGCAAGCACTTTTGACATTAAAACCCTCTCTGTTCTTCCTAGTTTCATCTCTGTGCAAACTTTTTTCAAGAAAATCCAGTTCCTTCTTCCCCATTTGGTTCAGCGATCACAGTGAAATCTGCAAAGCCAGTATCAAGCCAAACAACAAGCATTTCCGGAGCACCGTGGGGAGTAAGGTACCCAGAGAGTGGCTGAGTGCCCAGCCAGGCTGAGGGCAGGGATCAGGGCTGGGTGAGACCATTATGGGCCTGGACGCTGTGCTGTACTCAGTTTTATCTGATTCTTTGTGACCCTTTAGACTATAGCCTGCTAGGCTCCTCTCTCCATGAGATTCTCCAGGCAAGAATACTGGCGTAGGTTGCCACGCCCTCCTCTGGGGATCTTCCAGACCAGGGATTGAACCCATGTCTCATGTCTCCTGCCCTGGCAGGCAGATTCTTTACCATTGCATTACCTAGGAACCCACAGACGTGGGCACTGGCACTAGGCTTCTTCAAATCTCATATAAATGCAAAGAGTAGTAGTAGTTCATGGTCATGGTGCCTCCACCTCTAAGGCTACACGCACCTGAGCAAACTGTATGTTTGCACGATGACCTGACTCACTAAGCCCTTGGCTGTTGGGGAGTATTGGACAGAGAACTGCTCTGTCCATAAAAGTAGGATATGCTGAGATAAACCCAGTCATAGACTAAAACCTTTCATAATAGATGTTTATGCATGAACTTCATTTTCTTCTTCTTGAGTTGAACTTCTTTTTTTAACTTTCTATTTTGTACTGGAGTATAACTGATTAACAATGTTGTGATAGTTTCAGATGAATGGCAAGGGGACCCAGCCACGCATATACATGTATCCATTCTCCCTCAAACTCCCCTCCCATCCAGACTGCCACACAACATTGAGCAAAGTTCCCTGTGCCATACAGTAGAGGCCCTTTTTCTCTTTTAACCTTCATCTAAGCATTATATTCAGGGCAGTGTTTGCCGCCTGACTTTGTTTCCTAGTTCCGCAGCTCTCTGTATTTGCTCATGGAGACTCTCAACGCCACCACTCCCCACTATGTCCGATGCATTAAGCCAAATGATGAGAAACTGCCCTTTGAGTAAGTGTTCTGCAACAGAGGAGGGTGGGGGCAAACACCGAGAAAGCCTCTCTGTCATGATGTTGCAGAATTTGCTTATAATTGTCTAGAGCTTTACTATTTCTGGGTTTTTAAATGATTCAAAACAAGTCTGCCCTCTAATCTAGTATTAGTTCAACCCCTCTGGCTAAGCCGGCTCATCTCTGGGATTAAGCAAAGGGGCTAGATCTGAAAGAATTATTCTACAGCTAGAGCTTATGCAACTGAGAAAGCCAGAACATTTTCCTTGATGGTAAGAATTTGTATGTGTTTGCAGGAGAAAGGCTGTAGAGGGGTCTGAAGTTTTGCCTTCAAACCTGGCATGAGGTCTTAGGCTTGTTCTCTGGTGCCCCAAGAGGAAGACCCGAACCCACGAGTAGAAGTTACAGAGGGTCTCTTAGGTGACTCGAGCTGAGAGGCACCGTAGGGGCTGCACTGTCCTGTGTCTGGGGTCCTCAGAGGGTCAGACCTAAGCCGGAGGGCCACCTGTGGCATGTCTTAAACAGGGAATGTCGCAGCATGTAGGTGCTAGGATGGGTGAACTTGGAAGTTTCTCTCATTCTGGTTGTCATTTCCCCACAAAGCTGCTCCCTGCCATCTTGGTCAGAATCAGCTGCTCCCAGAGGAGAGGCTTTCAGTTCTTCCCCATTGAGAATAATGTTTACTGTGGGTTTATCATACAGGGCCTTTATTATGTGAAAGTAGGTTCGCTCTATACCACTTTCTGGAGAGTTTTTATAGTAAATGAATGTTGAATTTTGTTGAAAGCCTTTTCTGCATCTATTAAGATTATCATATGGTTTTTTGGAGCCCTCTAGATGATCATGCTATAAAGAATGAAACAGATGTTAAAAAGTTAGTTTGAGGTAAATATTTTAAGTCAAATTAATGGAATTAAGTTACTGTGTATCTACCAAAAACTTTTAAACATTTATTCATTTGAATCTAAAACCTGAAGCAGATTTTCATGATCTGTTTCTCCTAAATGTTTGTTATTTATTAATTGTTTTCTTACAATAATTTAAAGTTTTTTTATCAAGATATAAAATATTTAAAAATGTTGTGGTTCAAAATTATAGTATCTACAGAACAATAGTTTGGATGTAGACCTAGTGAATACATTCATCTTAGCCCAAGTGATGGCATACCCTCATAATAAAGAATGGTAGATTAAAGAAGTTATATATTTATGCAAGTATATATATTCTGCTTCATATTTATTATTTTAATAACCTAAATTTCAATAGTTTACTTTTAATTGGAACTATTCTCAAATGTCATACATTCTTTGACTATTATTTCACACATGATAGTCTTTAGAAAGCTGATTTGAAACTCCAAAAAAAAACACAAACAATCAACTGGTCCTTTCCGTGTCCTCAGTGTGGCTTCTGAACTGTTCCACAGAGGTGCCACCCTCAGTGACATCCAACACATATTTATCAAGTATCTGCTGGGCTTGGGGGTCACACAGGCAGATCCTGTTCCCCAAGAGCTCACAGTCGGGGCAGGTCTGCTACACTGTTTATGGGCCTGTTTGTCAACTATGATGGTTTAATACGTGATCAAATCGTCCTTAAGGTTTGACTCCAAAAGAATTGTTCAGCAGCTGCGAGCCTGTGGTGTCTTAGAAACGATTCGCATTAGTGCCCAGAGCTACCCTTCTAGGTATGTTGTCAGTTCCTCATTTGGGGGGGAAAATGCCCAACTTCAGGTCTGTGCTGAGAACCGAGGGAGGAACTGCCTTGTGTTCTGTCAGATCTGTCCATAAGATATCCCACCGTGCTGTGGGAAGGTCAGAGAGGGTGATAGACGGGCAGCATGGAAGACAGAGGCCACCGTGCCCACCCGACACCCCATCTGTCCTAGTGAGGGTCACCAGCTGCCTCCCCAGGACTCCTGGTACAGGGAGCTGGAGGGGGCGGGGGAGACAGTTGTTGAAGTGGAGCATTAACAAAAGTCATCCAGGGAGCACACAAGTGTGCTCAGGTGAGGCTTGAGTGGTGTCCCAGCAGCTCTGGGTCAAAGGTCAAGGCCATGTCCCCAAAACAGTGGCAAGTAAGCCTGTGGGGTCCCAGATAGCACATGCTTTCCTCCAGCCTGCCTCCTGAGGTCTGCCTTGGTTTTCCAGGTGGACATACATTGAGTTCTACAGCCGCTACGGGATCCTTATGACCAAGCAGGAGCTTTCATTCAGCGATAAGAAGGAGGTGTGCAAAGTAGTCTTACATCGGCTCATCCAGGTCAGTCCTCCTTCCTGGAATCATGGGCTCCCAAGCACTTGCCTCATCTTTGCCTGTGTCTTGGAGCCGTAACTGTCATGAATGCCTGGGAAGAAAGATGTGCCCGAGTGTCTGTGTGCTAAGGAGGTCAGAGCAGACTTACTCATGGGGCTTCATCTCCCAACAGCAGGACTCACCTTCAGGGTCCCTCCCCTACCCCACCAAGTCCTCCTGTCCTGCTGTACTCTCCTGAAACCCAGCGACTTCTGTGGGCCTAACTTATGTTACACACTCAGCTAGACAGTCATTAAGCCAGGTCGTGGCTCTCAGTGTGGATTTAGAAGGTTGCTGAAGCCATGAGTTTTGACAGAAGAGAAGTGGGGGAAGTAGCTCTGATAGCCAGGAGAGGAGTGCTGTCCAGTTCAGTTCAGTTCAGTTGCTCAGTCGTGTCCAAATCTTTGAGACCCCATGGACTGCAACACACCAGGTCTCCCTGTCCATCACCAACTCCCAAAGTTTACTCAAACTCGTGTCCATTGAGTCGGTGATGCCTTTCCTTCAACCCTCAATTTTTCCCAGCAACAGGGTCTTTTCAAATGAGTCAGCTATTCACATCAGGTGGCCAAAGTACTGGAATTTCAGCTTCAACATCAGTCCTTCCAATAAACACTCAGGACTGATCTCTTTTAGGATGGACTGGTTGGATCTCCTTGCAGTCCAAGGGACTCTCAAGAGTCTTCTCCAACACCACACTTCAAAAGCATTAATTCTTTGGCGCTCAACTTTCTTTACAATCCAACTCTCACATCTATATGTGCCTACTGGAAAAACCATAGCCTTGACTAGATGGATCTTTGTTGGCAAAGTAATGTCTCGCCTTTTTAATATGCTGTCAGGTTGGTCGTAACTTTCCTTCTAAGGAGTAAGTGACTTTTAATTTCATGGCTACAGTCACCATCTGCAGTGATTTTGGAGCCCCCCAAAATAAAGTCAGCCACTGTTTCCACTGTTTCCCCATCTATTTCCCATGAAGTGATGGGACTGGATGCCATGATCTTCGTTTTCTGAATGTTGAGCTTTAAGCCAACTTTTTCACTCTCCTCTTTCACTTTCATCAAGAGGCTCTTTAGTTCTTCTTCACTTTCTGCCATAACGGTGGTGTCATCTGCATATCTGAGGTTATTGATATTTCTCCCAGCAGTCTTGATTCCAGCTTGTGCTTCCTCCAGCCCAGTGTTTCTCATGATGTACTCTGCATATAAGTTAAATAAGCAGGGTGACAATATACAGCCTTGACTTACTCCTTTTCCTATTTGGAACCAGTCTATTGTTCCATGTCCAGTTCTAACTGTTGCTTCCTGATCTGCATATAGGTTTCTCAAGAGGCAGGTCAGGTGGTCTGGTATTCCCATCTCTTTCAGAATTTTCCACAGTTTGTTGTGATCCACATAGTCAAAGGCTTTGGCATAGTCAATAAAGCAGAAATAGATGTTTTTCTGGAACTCTCTTGCTTTTTCCATGATCCAGCAGATGTTGGCCATTTGATCTCTGGTTCCTCTGCCTTTTCTAAAATCAGCTTGAACATCTGGAAGTTCACAGTTCACATATTGCTGAAGCCTGGCTTGGAGAATTTTGAGCATTACTTTACTAGCGTGTGAGATGAGTGCAATTGTGCGGTAGTTTGAGCATTCTTTGGCATTGCCTTTCTTTGGGGTTGGAATGAAAACTGACCTTTTCCAGTCCTGTGGCCACTGGAAAACACTCCCAAGTTGTCCAAATTTGCTGACATATTGAGTGCAGCATTTTCACAGCATCATCTTTTAGGATTTGAAATAGCTCAGCTGGAATTCCATCACCTCCACTAGCTTTGTTTGTAGTGATGCTTCCTAAGGCCCACTTGACTTCACATTTTAATATTGTGATCCACACAGTCAAAGGCTTTGGCATAGTCAAGAAAGCAGAAATAGATGTTTTTCTGGAACTCTCTTGCTTTGGACTAAAATGGACTGAAATGGGTGAATTTAACTCAAATGACCATTATATCTACTACTGTGGGCAGGAATCCCTTAGAAGAAATGGAGTAGCCATCATAGTCAACAAAACAGTCCAAAATGCAGTACTTGATGCAATCTCAAAAACGACAGAATGACCTCTGTTTGTTTCCAAGGCAAACCATGCAATATCAAGTCTATGCCCCAGCCAGTAACACTGAAGAATCTGAAGTTGAATGGTTCGATGAAGACCTACAAGACCTTTTAGAACTAACACCCAAAAAAGATGTCCTTTTCATTATAGGGGACTGGAATGCAAAAGTAGGAAGTCAAAAAACACCTGGAGTAACGCAAATTTGGCCTTGAAGCACAGAATGAAGCAGGGCAAAGACTAATAGAACAAGAGAACGCACTGGTCATAGCCAAGAGAACCATTGCCAAGAGAAGGCACTGGTCATAGGAAACACCCTCTTCCAACAACAGAGGAGAAGACTCCACACATGGACATCACCAGATGGTCAACACCAAAATCAGACTGATTATATTCTTTGCAGCCAAAGATGGAGAAGCTCTATACAGTCAGCAAAAACAAGACCAGGAGCAGACTGTGGCTCAGATCACGAACTCCTTATTGCCAAATTCAGACTTAAATTGAAGAAAGTGGGGAAAACCACTAGACCATTCAAGTATGACCTAAATCAAATCCCTTATGATTATACAGTGGAAAAGAAGCCAAATAAAGACAAAATGAAGCCTTTCCAGGCACCTCTGCTCTTCTGTGAAAACCGCCTGTAAGTGGCTGGAGCTCCCCAGCAGCCCAGTTGAAAATCACCCACAATGCAAACATCACTCCTCACCCCACAGACACACCCCTCACCCTCCTGTGCACTTCTTCTCCCAAAGAGTCTTTAAACAAATGGTAAAACATAAACTTCCATGTCACAATCAGAAGTTTTCCTCTTTATGTCAAAGAACAGAGATGTCATAATAATAATATTGGTGGTGTGTTTGAATCTCTAAACATCTTTTCCAAATACTGTAGAAAATCTCACAGTTTGTTCTGATGATGTCATTTTTCTCTTCCAGGATTCTAATCAGTACCAGTTTGGTAAAACCAAAATTTTCTTCAGAGCAGGGCAGGTGGCTTATTTAGAAAAACTCCGGTTGGATAAACTGAGGCAGGGTTGTATTGTGATACAAAAGCATGTCCGTGGCTGGCTCCAGAGAAGGAAATTCCTGAGAGAGAGACGAGCGGCCCTGACCATCCAGCGGTACTTCCGGGGTCAGCAAACTGTGAGGTATGTTGGAATCAGGAGTGAAAACTGAGCAAGTGTTAGTTGCTCCATCATGTCCACCTCTTTGAGACCCCATGATCTGTAGTCTGCCAAGCTCCTCTGTCCATGGAATTCTTCAGGCAGTTGGAAAGTGGATAGCTATTCCCTTCTCCAGATCTGCCAGACCCAGGGATCAAACCTGGGTCTCCTTCATTGCAGGCAGATTCTCTATTCTCTGAGTTGGAACCAAGAAAACTTGAGCAACTGTACAACTTTCTTCCCTATCACCTCCAGGGGGTGAGGCCTCTTTTCTCCCAGGACCCAGGCGCAGATGTGTGTGTGGCTCCACAGGTGGCTGTGACCTGTGGACAGAGCAGACAGGTGTGTCCTTGGGGGCAGGTGGTGCTGACTCCGCGTACTGTCCCCCCATGGCAGAGGTGGCAACTAGGACCTTGATGAGAGAAATCCCTGATCAGGGTGTTGCTGAAGAGAGCAGAATTCCTGGTGAGACCAGGTAGAGAGGCTGAGCTGCTAGTCCTTGGGAACTGAAAACGCCTAAGGGTGATCAGGGTCCAAGTGAAGCTTCTGAATAAGGACACCACTGACCACCTAACTTGCAGGTAGAGGGGCAGACCATGCCTGAGGAGACCTTGGCAAGGCTCTGCCTGCAAGCAATGAGTCCTGTGGGTAGGGCTGCCCAAGTGGAGGACACAGCCATCCCACCCCTCTGTGAGCGCTCCAAGAAGCTGTCCTGGGATGGCCAGCAAGATGAGCATGCTTCCTGGATAGCATCGTGTGCATCTCTGTGTCTGCCCAGCCTCCCTCCTCCCCTTACTGTGGCTGTAGTAGGAGAGCCAGGTTTTTAACGATAGGCTGTGTAGCTCAGGTTCTCTTATCCTGAGCCTTATGCCTGACCTCCAGCAGTATCTGGGCTCCTCCACGTGACTGACACACCACAGCTTTCATCTCAGCACACCCCAAACTGGGCTTGCCATTCCACCACCCTGCCCCTACCTCCTGGCCCACGCTCCCCTAGGCAACCATCTTGCATACACTTACAGTCAGCCTCACTCTCCCTCTCAAGCCTCCGGTTTAAGTTAGTAGCAGGAGTCCCCAGAGCAGGAAAGTCCAGAGTTACCGTCTTCCCCAGACTCATGTTTCCTCCGTTTGCCTCCTGTGTCTGTCCCACTTATTTCATTCCCACACCCCTGCCCTACATGGAGCCTTCATCGTCATTTGTGTTTCACTCTACAGCACAGCCCTCTACCCGCTGCCTCTCCTTCCTGACTTCTAAAGCAGCGCCTCCGAGCTCCTGCTCCTGCCTCTCATGCTTGCGGTGGCCCCTGTTTCCCAGGGAAGGGCACTCAGCCTTTGACATGGTACTCATGGGTCCCCGTGGCTTGGATGGAACCATAAGCATGGACGCTCTGGTAGGACAGGGATGATACTTGCCTGCATCCATATCTAGGACCCAGCACAGTGGCTGTCACATAGTATGTGTTCAGTAAATACATATTTGATAACAAACAGTCCTCATCTATTTTTCTCACCTCACTACCTACCAGTTTTCTTCATGTATCTTATATTCCAACAACTCCAGACAAATTCTCTTTTTCTGAATGTTTCAGGCACTGCTAGGCTTCCATATCTTCACCTGTCCCTTAGTCTGAAATGCCTTTTCCAGCCTTTACTGTCTTCAGAAATGCGACTTTTCTGTCAAGCCTGGCTGACATGTCAGTTCTTCCCAAGCAGAATGATAGCTCAGTAAGATCTCTCTTACAGATCTTTTAGTAGTAATTTTATTTTTCTTCTTATCCCACTTGACCATTTCTAAGTCTGTTTTACGAGGTAGTACACTCTGCAGGTAAGAACTTTCTCCTCACCTCCAGGCCGTCAGATAGGAGTTGACAAACTTTTTCTGTAAGGGCCAAATATTTGGGCTTTTGGGGGTCTTGCAGTTTCTCTCACAACTATTAAACTCTACCTTTGTAGCATGAAATCAGCCATGGGTTATATGTAAATAATAAGTGCAGCTATATTACAACAAAATGTGATAATAGCAGGTGGGAGGGTGCAGCTGTGGCCCCAAGGCCATAGTTTTTCAACCCCTGATCTGGAGGTGCCAGCATGATCTCCCATGTGCATCACTAGATGAATGAGCAAGTGCAATGCCAAAGCACAGTTATGTTGTTACAGCCTTTGTGGGTATGTGAGTGATGGTGGGGTGATCGGCCTGAATGTGAAGAGTGGGAAAGTTCCCCTGTGGTGCCTTTTTCCTGGAACAGATCCATATTCGGATCAGGATGGAAAAAAATAATAACACTGATCTTGATTAGACGTTAGCGTAAACCATTCCAACGTTTAATGCATAATTTGCAGAACTTTGGAATATGCCTCAGTTAAGAAGTATTACGCAAGCTGGTTGTTCCGGGGTGGAAGTCAGTGCCCCATTGGTAACAGGTTTACTCTGCATTCTTTTAATCAAGGAAAGCTATTACCGCCACTGCCTTAAAAGAAGCGTGGGCAGCCATTGTCATCAGAAGTACTGTCGAGCGTATCTCGTCCGCAACTTGTACCAGCTGATTCGTGTGGCCACCATCACCATCCAGGCCTATACCCGAGGATTCCTGGCAAGGAGGAGGTATCAAAAGGTGTGACTTTCTGGGATATGAATGTCTGTTCATATGTGTCTGCTGCAGCTAGGATTTGGTTATTGTTTCCAAAGTCTAGGTAGGAGAAAATATCTGCAAGTGATGCTACCAAAAAAGGATTAATTTCCAAAACATACAAATAGCTTATACTACTAAACACAACCTAGTCAAAAAATGGGCAGGAGACCTAAATAGACATTTCTCCAAAGAAGACATGCAGATGGCCAAGAGGCACATGAAAAGATTCTCAGCATCACTAATTATTTAGAGAAATGCAAATCAGAACTACAGTGAGGTAGCACCTCACACTAGTCAGATTGGCCATCATCAAAAAATCTACAAATAATAAATGCTGGAAAGGTTATGGAAAGAAGGGAACACTCCTACATTTTTGGTGGGAATGTTAATTGGTGCAGCCACTATGCAGAACATATGGAGGTTGCTTAAAAAGCTAAAAATAAAGTTACCATATGATCCTGCAATCCCGCTCCTGGGCGTATATTTAGAATAAACCCCTATGTTCATAGCAGTGCTGTTTATAGTAGCCAGGACCTGGAAACAACCTAAGTGTCAATTCACAGATGAATGGATAAACAAGATATGGCACATATATGCAGTGGAATGTTATTCAGCCATTAAAAAAGTGTGAAGTAATGTCATTTGCAGCAACATGGATGAGGCTTGAAATTACCATAGTAAGTGAAGTAAATCAGAGAAAGACAAATATCATATGCCATCACTTATATGTGGAATCTTTTAAAATGATGCAAATGAACTTATTTACAGAACAGAAATAGACTCACAGACATTGAAAACAAACATAGGGTTAGTTACCAAAAGGAGAGTGGGAGGGGAGTAGAAAAATTAAGACTTTGGGATTAACATATATACACTACTATATATAAAACGATAAACTACAAAGACTACACACAGAGTATATACAGGGAACTATATCTTATAATAACCTATAGTGAAAGAAATCTGAAAAACTATATATATATAGGTATAGCTGAATCACCTTGCTGTACACTTGAAACTAATACAACATTATAAGTAAACTAGAGTTCAATTTTTAAAAATCTGAAAAAAAAATAGGTAAACAGAATTGTGTGGGTTGATTACAAAAAACTGGTATTTCACCCTGTAGGAGTATTCTGGTAGTTACATCTCTCAACACTGAAAGAGTTGATGAGAAAAAAACAGTGGAGACTCATTTTGCATTTCACAAAACTTCTTTTAAAGATGCTGAAGGAACACAAGGCTGTGATCCTTCAGAAATATGCCAGGGCGTGGCTGGCCAGACGCAGATTTCAGAATATCCGACGATTTGTGCTCAACATTCAGCTCACTTACAGAGTTCAGCGTTTGCAGAAAAAGCTAGAAGACCAGGTAAGTGTTCATAATGCATCCTTCATATTTACTCTTTCTAACAGATTTATTTCAGTTCCAGACCAGTTCCTTAACTATGCTGTTGATGAAATAAAGTTATTTTAAGGCAAGACAAGAAAAATTGAACATAAAATTTTCTCTGCCATTTGAGCCAAATGTTATCCCCTTTAGTGGACACTGTGCATCTGTACTGTACAACTGGGTCCCCTTAGAAGACACAGAAATGTCTATTTAACACCCCTCCCCCACCCCCACTAAAGAAAGCAATTTCCTTCAGGCAGCAACTAGCAAGGTATCTCCTTAAGAGATAATAGTCTGCTCAAATCCTGTAAGGGGTCGCAGTGATTCACTACTTGCCTTGCTGAACTGTGTAAAATATCAGTATTTTACTCTGATGTATAGCCCTTTGTCTGAAAAGCTTATATACTGGTGTTTTGATCTCTTAACAGGTGGAACAGTCACCAGTTTTCTGAAAAACTGTCTCCTAGGTTATAATCCTCAGGTTGACTCAAATAAAATACTTTATTTCTTTTTTAAATTGCTATTGATTAATTTTTTGTCAATGCTGTTAAGATTTATGCCCATGTTAGGAGGTTTAAACAGTTTATATGGACTGCCTGAGCTAGGAAGCAGAAGTACACTGTAAAGGGCTGATACACACGAGTATGTAGGTTGCACACTGCACAAGGCACCTGCCCAAGAAAGGAGGTGGAGCTGAAGTCCAGTGTGACTTCACTTGCCAGCCCATGTGTCTAGGTGTAAAGTTGTACTGCCTTGAGGCATGAGTGTCTTTTTCTAATTTGCACAAAGATGCTACCTTCATGCCAAGCCATGCTCCCTCAGAGCTGCATTGGCCCAGAGAAGTTGCCATTTGTTACTTCCCCAAAGGTCCATGTGGTCTGACTACAGCCCTGCCTAGTTTGGGAAGATTCCCCATTCTGTTCCTACTGATAGGAAAAAAAAAAAACCCCAAACTCCATACACCCTCAGTCAGTGTGGGAAGGCTGTGTCCAGGAATGTGTCCAGATCTATAAAACTCACTCCTGCATCTGTCTCAAGTAATAATCAGATTCTCCTCCAATAAACTTTAAATGTAGTGCTAAGCTGTATCATAGGAGTCCTTGGTGAATGGGTGAATGTGCAAACCAGAAACTTGAGGTTTTGATATGGTTTCCCCTCCCTGTGTTGTGCAGCAGTCCTGCATATTATGTCGCTGGTATGGAACAGCCCTGAACAACAGCCCTGACCAGCTGGGAGCAGGGCCTGTGGGAGACCCCACACTGCCTGAGCTCCTCTCCAGGTATTCGTGTGCTGTCATGGTAAGCCAGCACAGGCAGGGCAGCTTGAACAGCAGATGTTTATTTTCTCAAAGTGTAAGATCAAGGTGTTGGCATCTTTGGTCTCTTCCAAGGTGTCTCTCCTTGGTTTACACGTGACCTTCTTCCCCATGTGTCTTCACATCGTCTCCCCTCCCCTCACATCTGTCCTAATCTCTTCTTATAAAGACACCAGTCATACTGAATCAGGGTCCACCCATATGACCTCATTTTACCTTAGGTACGTTTTTAAGACCAAATCTCCAAATACAGTGACATTCTGAGGTACTGGGGACTAGGACTTCAGCATGTGAATTTGAGGAGATGAAGAGGACCCAGTTCAACTCACAGAACTAGGGTTGTCCTGGAGCTCCAGGGTTTGGACCAAAAGATCCACCAATTCAGGAAAGCATTTGCCTGAGCAGCTCCGCCTCCCTTTTCTCACTGGTGAAGTTGCTTACAGGCCATTGTGATGATAACCGTGTCAGTGTGAAGAAAACCCTCCCACTTCGATGAGAAGTTGCAAGAAGCTAATGGAACAGCTTGTTTATTTTGGATAAACCCCTGAGTATCTGATGTTTCTTTCCTCCAGAACAAAGAGAACCATGGGCTGGTGGAGAAGCTGACCAGCCTGGCTGCCCTTCGGGCCGGTGATGTGGAGAAGATTCAGAAACTGGAATCTGAACTGGACAGAGCGGCCGCCCACAGGCAGAATTATGAGGAGAAGGGGATGAGATACAGGGCTTCCGTGGAACAGGTCTGTGCTGGAAATGACTGTGGACGTAGCTTGTGAGTCTTTTGTGGAAGAGATCACGGTGCAGCATTTCCCACAGAGATGACTTCTGCAGAGAAATCAGATTTTGCTGTTGGCTTCCATTACCAGAGAAAGCCTGCATTTTAGAGGAGGGAGATCTGAGGCCTAGAGTCTGGGGGAAAAGGGGTAGGGGAAAAGGAGACCCATGCTTCAAGAAGCACATTGTAGGGTTTTCACTGCCTTCCACTTGTGTGAAGTGATGGAAGCCCTGAGAAAGGGCCCTATCAGTGTTTCCCTCTCATCCAGCGTGACCTTGGTCTCCTGTCACTGGTCCACCTGACATGCACCCTGGAAGCATCATCCCCAGAGCAGCAGCGCAAAGCGTGGGCAGGTTTACATCTCCGTGTCGTAGTAAAAAGAGCGGTAGATGTAAAAACCAGATGTCCCAAGTTTAGATCTTTTTTGTCTGGGAAACTTGGACAAGTTGCTTACCCTCTCTGAATTTTAGTTTCCTCTATGGAAGATGGGAATAACAAAAAGGGACTGAAGGAATTATTGTGAGGAGAAAATTGTCAGGTGAAATAATTTAGCCAAGTGACTCATATAGCCCTGCAAAAGCATGAACTGATATTTTCAAACCCATTATTTATTACCATCCATTCTGCACCTTCTAAAGTCCCACAACACCCAGACTGGTGACAGCTTGGAGTCCTAGGGCATCCCTCTGCCCTTCCCATGACCAGGTGCCCGGCTGCACCAA
The DNA here is from genome assembly GCA_006408695.1 of Aepyceros melampus. Taxonomy (NCBI): domain Eukaryota; kingdom Metazoa; phylum Chordata; class Mammalia; order Artiodactyla; family Bovidae; genus Aepyceros; species Aepyceros melampus. The sequence continues at coordinate 60,427 of SJXQ01012563.1, forward strand.
CACAGAGGCTGGCATCTCCCACACTGTCAGCCACCAGCCATCAGCACCTAGGGGCCCCCAGCAGACACTTTACTGGAGAACTACTGTGATCATACATCCTTCCTGAGTCATAAGACTCTCAAAGTGTGAATCCACTTTATATCATAAATTTCCTACATTAAATGTATTAATGTATTAATACCCTGGCTATTTTTAGCCAATAAAAAGACAAAGGAGTTGCCTTGACTTTGGGAAGACCTTGGATTTGGTTCTTTCCCCTTGGTTTCAGCTCTTGTTGGGTGAGGCTGGGAATTAGTGTCTGTTGAAGTCACATGGAGCCCTTGCATGTGGAGCTAAACACAGTGTCTTGCAATGGGCTGCTGCCAGCTGCTACCTACGGATGGGCGCCGAGACCGAAAAATAACTAATTTAAAAATATGCAGGCAATGGTGATGAAACTCAAAGCAAGGTTTTCAAAAAACCATTTTTCCCCTTCCCTTTGCTAGAAACTGGCAAAACTTCAGAAGCATAATTCAGAATTGGAAATACAGAAAGAACAAATACAGCTGAAGCTTCAAGAGAAGACAGAAGAGTTGAAAGGTAAAGCCCAAGGTGGCCCAATGCACATTCACCGGTTCACAAGCCTAGTCCTTCAGGAAATAGGCACTGGGCGGGAATCGAGTTTCAGGCTGAACCAGAAGGATCTGGTGTAATGAGAAAACTTTCACTCCACAGAGAATAAGTGTATTTAAATTGTGGCAACTGTACCCAGCAGGTTCACTTGGCTTGTTTCCAACTTTTATCAGAGCACAGTAGTCCCTGTCTGTGCCTCAGAATCTCCTGGGCCATTTGCAAAGTACAGATGGGTGGGCCGTAAGCCTGGAGCTGTTCTATCAGAAGATGGGGAGGGGGTGATGCTGTTGGGGGTGGTAACAGGGATTGTTCAGAATCTCATTTTTTAAAAATTTTATAGTCATCCCCATGCATTGTCAGGGCAATGCTGGGATAATGTTTGTGGCTTGCCAAGGATTTGCACTCAGATTTTAGCTCTGGCCAAGTTACCCAGTGTAAGTGGTGCCCAGTCTTGGCCCTGAACAAAGACGCCTCCTCAGCACTGAGCCATGTCAGCCCTGGGCTGTCAGGTGCAGACCCTTGGGACTGGCAGTACATTCACCGGTTCACAAGCCTAGTCCTTCAGGAAATAGGCACTGGGCGGGAATCGAGTTTCAGGCTGAACCAGAAGGATCTGGTGTAATGAGAAAACTTTCACTCCACAGAGAATAAGTGTATTTAAATTGTGGCAACTGTACCCAGCAGGTTCACTTGGCTTGTTTCCAACTTTTATCAGAGCACAGTAGTCCCTGTCTGTGCCTCAGAATCTCCTGGGCCATTTGCAAAGTACAGATGGGTGGGCCGTAAGCCTGGAGCTGTTCTATCAGAAGATGGGGAGGGGGTGATGCTGTTGGGGGTGGTAACAGGGATTGTTCAGAATCTCATTTTTTAAAAATTTTATAGTCATCCCCATGCATTGTCAGGGCAATGCTGGGATAATGTTTGTGGCTTGCCAGGATTTGCACTCAGATTTTAGCTCTGGCCAAGTTACCCAGTGTAAGTGGTGCCCAGTCTTGGCCCTGAACAAAGACGCCTCCTCAGCACTGAGCCATGTCAGCCCTGGGCTGTCAGGTGCAGACCCTTGGGACTGGCAGTGTCAGTTTCCTTTGGGGTGTGGAGCAGCCATCCGCAGCCTAGCTTGTCCATCTGTACTTGTCCAACTCAGATTCTAACTGCAGAATTCTAATTTATGAAAGATGACAATTACACTCTCATCTTAAGTCCCATTAATAATAAATACCACCTGATTGTTCTTACATTCTTACTTTCTTAAATGTGGCATGAAACAGTCAAGGCATTGCTTTTCACACCTATTTCAAAGAGCATTCATTCTCTTTTCACAGAAAAAATGGATAACCTCACCAAGCAGCTCTTTGATGATGTGCAAAAAGAAGAACAACAAAGAGTGTATGAAATCTCATTTGCTTTAAAGCCACTGCTTCTTTCTCTCTCTGCTATTTTCTAATTTGCTTCTCAGCTTGCAGGTGGCAGATCACAGACACAGGAGAGGACAATGTGGATATTTTTAGGAAGTGAGAGACAGCTTTGTGAGAGCCACCTCCCCAAGGGTGCACATTTCAGACACTGCACACGTTCTGGAGTTATGGGCACAGTGGACCACTGGGAATATCTTGCTTTCTCTTTATTACCAAGACAGAAGTTCAGAGACTGCCACCTTTTCCAGCTTTCGAGTCCAAGGATGAAAATTATTGCCTCTTAAAGAAACCGTTCTTCTTTGCCCCCTACCCTCACATTGTATCTGTAAACTTGACTCTTGTCCCAGACAGTAAGGCATGTAACTCACCTCACAAAAGTTAAGGCAGGTCCAATAGCTCATGTAGCTCAAAATAAAAAAAGCAACCCAATCAAAAAAAAAAATAGATGGAAGATCTGAATAGACATTTCTCCAAATAAGACATACAGATGACCAAGAGGCACATGAAAAGATGCTCAGTATCACTAATTATTAGAGAGATCAAATCAAAACTACAATGAGGTATCACCTCACACCATTCAGAATGGCCATCATCAAAAAATCTGCAAACGATAAATGCTAGAGGGTGTGGAGAAAAGGGAACCCTCTACACTGTTGGTGGGAATGAAAATTAGTGTAGCCGTTATGGAAGACAGTGTGGAGGTTCCTTAACTAAAATTAGAGCTATCATATAATCTAGAAATCCCATTCTTGGGCATATATCTACAGAAAACCATAATTCAAAATATTATATGCACCCTAATGTTCATAGCGGCACTGCTTACAACAGCCAGAACATGGAAGCAAACTAAATGTCTATCAGCAGAGGAGTGGACAAAGAAGGTGTACATATATATTAATACAGTGGAATATTATTACTAAGCCACAAATAAAAACAATGTCATTTGCAGTGACATGGATGGGCCTAAAGATTGTCATACTGAGTGGAGTCAGACAAAAACAAATAGCATATGATAATGCTTTCATGAGGAATCTAAAAGAATGATACAGGTGACCTTATTTGTGAAACAGAGTCACAGATTTAGAAAACAAATTTATAGTTACCAAGGGGGAAAGGGGTAAATCAGGAGACTGGGACTGACATATCCTCACTACTGTATCTAACATAGATAACTAACAAGGACCTACTGTGTGGCACAGGGAACGCGGTGCTCTGTAATGGTCTGTATGGGAGCAGAGTTTGAAAAAGAGTAGATCTGTGTAACTGGCGCACTTCGTTGTACAGCAGAAGCTAACAGAACATTGTAAATCAACTATACTCCAATAAAAATTAGTTAAAAAGATAGGTCCCCATAACCTTGAATCGTACCAGCCCCATATTTCCTGTCTTAACAAACGCTTTGCTAAGATCTAAAGGCTCCAGTCTGTGCCCCTCTCTCTTAAGGAGTAAATTCACAGGTGTTCAGATCTCCAGATAGGGCCGCATGGCAGAGTGCTGGGAAGAGATGGAACATTCTTGGCATCTCTGTTGGAGGCTAGATGGCACAGTGCTGCCTTGGTGGCGCATATACAACTTTCCTGTGAAGTTAGTTAGCAGAAGAACCTGGATCTGGATGAGAGGGCCAGGATGCCGAGAAGTCAGGGGAGAGAGTGTCACTGAAGAGCTCCGAGAGTTAATGCGTACATAAAGTGATTCATGATCCTACATCAGCTTTTTGTTCCTTTGATGTATGTGTGTGCACATGTGAAAGTGGCTCAGTCCTGTCTGACTCTTTGCAATGCTTTGGACTGTAGCCTGCCAGGCTCCTCTATTCAAGGAATTTTCTAGGCAAGAATACTGGAGTGGGTAGCCATTCCCTTCTCCAGGGGATCCTCCCAACCCAGGGATCAAACCCAGGTCTTCTATGTTGCAGGCAGATTCTTTACTGTATGAGCCACCAGGGAAGTCTTTTTGATGTGTAGTTGATTTATAATACTGTTTTAGCTTTAGGTGTATGACATAGTGATTCAAAATTTTTATACATTATGCTCCATTTGTAGTTATTATAAAATGTTAGCTATATTCCCTGTGTCATGCAATATATCCTAGTGGCTTATTTATATCATACACAGTAGTCTGTACCTTTTAATCTCCTTCCCCTTTCTTCTCCACCTTCCCTCTCCCCACTGGTAACCACTAGTTTGTTTTTCACGAGTCTGTTTGCTTTGCTATATTCATTTATGTGTTTTATTAATGTTCCACCTATAAAACACAGTCTTTTTGTCTGACTTATTTCATTAAGCATAAGATCCCTCAGTTTTATCCATGTTGTTGCAAATGGAAATTTTTCTTTTTTATGCCTGAGTAGCATTCCATTGTATATATGTACCACATCATCTTTATCCATTCATCTGTTGATGGACCCTTAGATTGCTTCCATAACTTGACTATTGTAAATAGTGCAACTATGAACATTGGGGTGCATGTATTCTCTTAAAATAATATTTTCTTTTTCTTTGCATTTATACCTAGGAGTGGAATTGCTGGATCATATTTACATCAGTTTTTAAATAGGGCTAGTTAACAGACTTTGAAAAGTCTATTTTCCGTTAATTCTTAACTTTAGAAGAGAGGAACTCAGCTCTGGGCATCTCCTGGTCATCTGAGGCCATTTAGGAGCGATCATTTCAAGCAGGGGCTAGAGAGCCAGCCTGAGCTCTTTACAGTCCTCTTCAGCATTCTCCCGCAGCTCAGTGTGGTCCCTGGTCAGCTGACTGGGAAAGGCTTGTCCCATCACAACCCTCTAGAGGCTCAAGGGTCCCACAGTCAGTGGGCACACTCCCGGTCAGCTTACAAATAGACTACAAGTCTTAAGATTCTCTTTATATAAGATTTCTGGTTGCAATTTGCTTCTTCAAATGTATTTTCCTGGACTCTTAGGAGCACTGTACTTTTTGTTTTGTTTTTTTAATCTGAAAACAAAGTTTAAATGTTTGTTAATATCTATACGAAGAAAAGAAACAAAATCCTGTTGGGAATATGACTCTCTTGCTCAGGATTTTCCCCATTGTTCTATAAAAGCAAGTCATAAAATGGACTGAGTTGACAGCCCAGCAGGTGGGAAGATGATTTAATAAACTCACAGAGCTCTTTGGACCAGCTTCAATTCTGACTCGGCCCCTGTGGGCTGTGTGAGGCTGCTCTAGGTTCTGTATCTGTATGGGGTTATTTTCTTGGGCACTTACCCTGTATTTGCGCAATCTTCTTACAAGGAACTGACTTTCTGTGGCCTTTGGGGTACCTGGATTTGCTGCAGTTTATTCTAAAATGTTTGACAAGCTGGACCCTTTTCCTTATTAAATGGCCATATTAACTTATTTAGGACTAAGCCAAGCTGTTCCAGGATCCTTGATTCTAGGCAGGAGACAGGACGTGGCAGAATGTGCCAAGGTCTTTGCTGAGTGAAGTGGTCCCTTTAGGGTACCACATGGAACCAGGGTGGCTTGGGGGCTATAGTACCCCAACAACCATTGAGTCTTTAAGTTAAGCCTCCCTCTCCTGTGTTCCCTGTGTGTGATCACTGTAGAGCCACACTTCTCTGATTCTGAAGATGTAAGAAGCTGCCTTACCTAAGGGGACATAAAAACAGTCTTAAAAAAATAATGCCACCATCCCCACAATAGGTCTTCACTTGGCTCTTCCTTTCTGAGTCTCCTCTTATTTCCAAAATGATGTGTAGTTCTAATTAAGGGTAAAGACCTTAGAAATGGTTCAAATTTTTCTTTGATGCTTAGACTTCTTGAAAAAAGTTTTGAACTGAAAACACAAGATTATGAGAAGCAGATCGGGTCTTTGAAAGAAGAAATTAAAGCTCTCAAGGATGAGAAGATGCAACTGCAGCATCAGCTGGAGGAAGAGCGGATCACCTCTGATGGCCTGAAAGGGGAAGTGGCCCGGCTGAGCAAGCAGGCAAAGGTAGGACGCCTCGCTCATCCACGAGCTCTTGGCTGATTTGTCTGATCTGCACTAGAGAGAGCAGCTTCACGTCCCCTCAGTTCAGTTCAGTTCAGTCACTCAGTCGTGTCTGACTCTTTGCAACCCCATGAATGGCAGCACGCCAGGCCTCCCTGTCCAACACCATCTCCCGGAGTTCACTCAAACTCATGTCCATTGAGTCGGTGATGCCATCCAACCATCCATCCTCTGTCGTCCCCTTTTCCTCCTGCCCCCAATCCCTCCCAGCATCAGAGTCTTTTCCAGTAAGTCAACTCTTCTCATGAGGTGGCCAAAGTACTGGAGTTTCAGCTTTAGCATCATTCCTTCCAAAGAACACTGAGGGCTGATCTCCTTTAGAATGGACTGGTTGGATCTCCTTGCAGTCCAAGGGGCTCTCAAGAGTCTTCTCCAACACCACAGCTCAAAAGCACCAATTCTTCAGCACTCAGCTTTCTTCACACTCCAACTCTCACATCCATACATGACCACTGGAAAAACCATAGCCTTGACTAAACGGACCTTTGTTGGCAAAGTAATGTCTCTGCTTTTGAATATGCTATCTAGGTTGGTCATAACTTTTCTTCCAAGAAGTAAGGGTCTTTTAATTTCATGGCTGCAGTCATCATCTGCTGTGATTTTGGAGCCCCAAAAGAAAAGTCTGACCCTGTTTCCACTGTTTCCCAGTCTATCTGCCATGGAGTGATGGGACCAGATGCCATGATTTTTGTTTTCTGAATGTTGAGCGTTAAGCCAACTTTTTCACTCTCCTCTTTCACTTTCATCAAGAGGCTTTTTAGTTCCTCTTCACTTTCTGCCATAAGGGTGGTGTCATCTGCATAGCTGAGGTTATTGATATTTGTCCCAGCAATCTTGATTCCAGCCTTGTGCTTCTTCCAGTCTAGCGTATCTCATGATGTACTCTGCATAGAAGTTAAATAAGCAGGGTGACAGTATACAGCCTTGATGTACTCCTTTTCCTATTTGGAACCAGTCTGTTGTTCCACATCCAGTCCTAACTGTTGCTTCCTGGCCTGCATACAGATTTCTCAAGAGGCAGGTCAGGTGGTCTCGTATTCCCATCTCTTTCAGAATTGTCCACAGTTTATTGTGATCCACACAGTCAAAGGCTTTGGCATAGTCAATAAAGCAGAAATAGATGTTTTTCTGGAACTCTATTCTTTTTTCCATGATCCAGTGGATGTTGGCAATTTGATCTCTGGTTCCTCTGCCTTTTCTAAAACGAGCTTGAACATCTGGAAGTTCACGGTTCACATACTGTTGAAGCCTGGCTTGGAGAATTTCGAGCATTACTTTACAGCATGTGAGATGAGTGCAATTGTGTGTTAGTTTGAGCATTCTTTGGCATTACCTTTCTTTGGGATTGGAATAGGATCAGCTAAAAACATCCAAACTTGTTTCTCCCTCCATTTTTCAATGCAAACCATTTTAGTGAGATTGGAAAATTTTTAAGCTTCCACTAGATATGTGAAACACATGTTAGTAGAATAATTATTACAATTACACAAATATCCTCTGTAATCATCATGGAATAGCCATGCATAGTTTAGAAGATATATCATGGACTCATACCTGAATTTCTTAGCAGAACTGCCCATATTCTCTGGGCTCTGATTTCCTATTGTTTAAAATAGTAGATTGGACTGTGGAATCCAGAGGAGCACGATATGCCTGTGAGCCCTTCATCCTTAGCAGCCAGGTAGGACTGATGTCAATCTGGGAGTCACATCATCTGGCTGCAGTTTGCATCTCACAAGATTATGTGGCTGCCCTTGGGGTGAGGCACCAATATTGGACATTCACTTCCTCTCTGGTAGCTAAAACTGTGATCTGAACTCTTCAGTGTGGTATATGAAAGAGATTAGTCTGATTTTCAAAGGAAAAGTGAAAGTGAAGTCGCTCAGTTGTGTCCAACTCTTTGCGACCCCATGGAATGTAGCCCACCAAGCTCCTTTGTCCATGGGATTCTCCAGGCAAGAATACTGGAGTGGGTTGCCATTTCCTTCTCCAGGGGATCTTCCTGACCCAGAGATCAAACCCAGGTCTCCCGCATTGCAGGCAGATGCTTTAACCTCTGAGCCACCAGGGAAACAAACCCATTATCTTCATTTATTCATGTTATAATAGGCCTATAGGTAAATATCTATACCTAAATAAGGGCTTCCCTGGGGGCTCAATGGTAAAGAATCTGCCTGCCAATGCAGGAGATGCAGGTTCAGTCACTGGGTCTGGAACATCCCCTGGAGAAGCAACCCACTCCAGTATTCTTGCCTGGAAAATCTCGTGGACAGAGGAGCCTGGTGGGCTACAGTCCATGGGTTGCAAAGAGTTGGACACGACCGAGCAACTAAACAACAATAGGTAAATACAGATATGACTTGGAACATTTACTTTAACAACAGAGAGTAGAGCTTGAGGATGGATAGTCCTAGGTCCTGGCAGCTCGTCATGTGACCCTGAAAAATCCATATAACCCTTTTGCATCTTCAGTTTTCTAGTCATTCTACTCACTTCATAGGCATGTTACAAGGGTGAGGTCATATATGTAAAATGATCAAAACATGCCACCTTGATCTCCTTTTTCACCCACTGTGGAAACAAGAGCTGTATAACCTTTAAACACTTAGGCTAACTGAGAAAATACCCAGAGATGCGAGAGGAGTTTGGGGGAGCATGGATCAAGTGTGCGTATGGCTGAGTCCCTTTGCTGTTCACCTGAAGCTTTCACAACATTGTTAATTGGCTATACCCCAGTACAAAATGGGCTTGCCTGGTGGCTCAAATGGTAAAGAATCTGTCTGCAATGTGGGAGGCCCAGATTCAGTCCCTGGGTCGGAAAGATCACCTGATGAAGGGCATGATAAGCCACTCCAGTATTCCTGCCTGGAGAATTTCATGGACAAAAGAGCGTGGTGGGCTACAGTCCTTAGGGTCACAAAGAGTTGGACATGACTGAGCTTAATGATTAGACAATGTAAAATAAAAAATGTTTTAAATGGCTACACAAAAATTCACCAGTTTTGATGGTTTTTTTTTTTTCAATTTCACAGGCAAAATTTTATCTGTTCCAAACACTGTTACACCATACTTTAGTAACAGAAGCTGCAAGTTATAGTATATACATATATTTTCTCCTTGTTTTTTAATTAAAAATAATAATACTGATCTAGACACATGGCTTTCCTGTTTCAATCCCCACCCTCCTTTGTCACTAGTTATAACTCCATGAATTGGTAACATAAATGGAAGGGTTCCGTTATTAAGTGATGCTTCTGTGAGGTGCTTACTTTCAAAGATAAGGTGTATACCCTTTTCTCTTCCACTTCCATTTCTCTATCTGCCACCTGGAATGTGGGTGGGAGACTGGGGTCCCAGCAGATATTTTGAACCACAAGAACAGGAGCTGCTGAAAGGGATGGTGGAGTAATTAAACTGGAAATTACCTGGGGCCATTCTCTAGGTCTTGGATTTTCTATCTCTGTGTTTTAATAACAAAAAAGAGCACATCTCATTTTTATATTAGCCAAACCTAATCTTAATTGATAAGCCTTCTTAAGAAATACCATCAATTTAGGGAGATCATATATATAAACATCTGGCCTTACATCAGTTTCAGCTCATCTCTGAAAATTGTACCTGAAAATTGAGTCATATTAAAGTGAAAATACTTTGACTATGTTTTCTGTTAAATGCTTAAATTTAAAGCACATCCCTCCCCATTTTTAAGGCAAGCTGAATATTCAGCTCTGTTTATAAGTACATTTTAAGGAAAAGTAATTTTAAAACTTTTGTGTTTAATGATACAAAGAAATAGCAATCAATTTTTAAAGATGTTGTGAGAGCCAGTTGGACATGACTAGATAATGCAAAATTTAAAAAAATTTAAATGACCACACAAAAATTCACCAGTATTGATAGTTTTTTTTTTTTAATACACACCGAAATGACAACTGTCACAAAAACAGAAATAAAGTATCCATGAGGGGTTATTCATCTCTGTACAGCTCCCACATCTACACAAGTACAAACCTGAGCTCACAGGAGGCAGAATGCAGCCTCCTCCCCACAAGCAGCCTTGTCCCCCTCCTGGACTCGGGTCATGCCCTCACTCCCAACTCCCACAGACCCAGGGCGCACCCTGGTCCTGCCACTGGGTCCCATCTAAGCCTAGCTGGAGCCTGAACTCTAAATAGCTGATGACTTTGCCCATTTTTTTGTGTGCAAGATTTCATCATACAGTGAGAGAGAACTTGGCCCTTGTGCCTGGACTTCTCTCAGCTCCCTCACCTCCCCCTCCCCACCCCAAGTAATAAGGACTTACTTTTTCCCTTTAAAACCAACTACATGTGAGAATAACAGTAGCTTAGATAGTTAAATAATACTTTATGGCCAAACTTTATAAGCAGTGATGGTCTAACAAGATTTTAACTGAGAAACTGCAGTGAGAACAACTTGCATAGATAAATACACAGTAATAGTGTTCCCTTTGTCTGCTGTAAATTGTGACAGCTGTTTTTTCTTCACATGGTTCTCTCATTGCTGGGATTCAGATGATCTCTGAGCTTGAAAAGGAGATAGAGTTACTTCAGACACAGAAGATAGACGTGGAGAAACATGTGCAGTCCCAGAAAAGGGAAATGAGAGGTAATGAAAATATGAGTCACTGAGTCCATGCGGGCAGGCTGAATGCATCGTAGGTGTCTCCACTCAGGCGGTGTGTCCTGGGTCTGAGGCTGGTTGGTTGGTATACAGAAGGTTGAATAGTTGATTGGCTTCATGGTTGGTTGGTAGGACAGCTGGTAAGTTAGCTGATGAGATGATTAGCTAGAGAGTCTGTAGGGCTAGAGAACTGGGTCCTAAAAAAGGAAATGGAAAAATAGAAATTATGCAAAAATGTAATTTATTCCAGTTCTGCCTTTTCCCCTCAGAAAAGATGTCAGAGATCACCAGACAACTTCTTGAGAGCTATGACATTGAAGATGTAAGAAGCAGGTAATCATTTTTGCATGAACAAGTATTTAGAAATGTAACACATGAGAGAAATGATTCTCGCATCCTCCTCATGTTTCAGGCTCTCTCTGGAAGATTTGGAACATTTAAATGAGGATGGAGAACTTTGGTTTGCTTACGAAGGACTAAAGAAAGCAACACGGTGAGAATTTTTCATGATTTTTCAGAGACAAAATACTATTGCAAAGTCAAAATTTTACCTTTCATAGATTTGATAGACAAAGTAAATTCCTTACGGAATGCTCTAATAATCGCTGGGATGATTTCTTTGAGGATTGAGCAATTAGTGTAATAATGAAGAACAATCTCTTTGTGGGATAACTGACCAAGTAGCAAAACACATAACCTATACAAGGAAAACTGATTATAGCAAACAAGGTAGCCAGTGTTGCTATAGATACTTTGTTGTTATTGTTTAGTCACAAGTCATGTCTGACTCTTTGTGACCCTGTGGACTACAGCACGCCAGGCTTTCCTGTCCTTCACTGTCTCCCAGAGTTTGCTCAAACTCGTGTCCATTGAGTGGGTGATGCCATCCAACCATTTCAGCCCATGTCACCCTCTTCTCCTGCCCTCAGTCTTTCCTAACATCAGGGTCTTTTCCCATGAGTCGGCTCTTTGCATCAGGTGGCCAAAGTATTGGAGCCTTAGCTTCAGCATCCATCCTTCCAATGAATATCCATTCAGGATTGACTGGTTTGATCTCCAAGGGACTCTCAAGAGTCTTCTCAGCACACAATTCAAAAGCATCAATTCTTCAGCACTCAGCCTTCTGCAGGGCAGGAGACCCGGGTTCAATTCATGGGTTGGAAAGATCCCCTGGAGAGGGAAAGGGCTACCCACTCCAGTATTCTTGCCTGGAGAAGCCCATGGTCAGAGAAGCCTGGCAGGCTACAGTCCGTGGGGTTGGTAGAGTACAACACAACTTAGTGACTTCACCACCAGCCTTCTTTATGGTCCAACTCTCACTTTCACCTTCCTAGATATATAGATGTGTTTAAATTTAAGATGTTTGCTTTCTTTTCCTGGTGGCTCAGATAGTAAAGTGTCTGTCTACAATGTGGGAGACCTGGGTTCAATCCTGGGTTGGGAAGATCCCCTGGAGAAGGAAATAGCAATCCACTCCAGTACTATTGCCTGGAAAATCCCATGGACAGAGGAGCCTGGTAGGCTACAGTCCATAGGGTCGCAAAGAGTCGGACATGACTGAGCGACTTCACTTCCACTTGCTTTCTTAAAAATTAATAAACTATTTTTAGAGCAGTTTTAGGTTCACAGAAAGTACAGAGATTCCTCATATACCTCCTACCCCTACACACAGCCATCATCAACATGTGTCACCAGAGGGCACATCTGTTAGAACCGATGAACCTGTACTGACACACCATTATCACCCAGAGTCAATAGTTAACTCTAAGGTTTACTCTTGATGTTGTACATACTATGGGTTTTGAAAAATGTATGGTGACATGTTTCTTTATCATTGTTGCATCAAACCTAGCGTATTTTTAATTATTAGAGTAGAAACATAATTTTAATAATGTTTAAAAAATTTTTATCACCCACTACATGTTAACACCACATAACATCACATAGCTGGAGTTTGTAATTATACATTACTAATTCCATAGCCTGTAACCTTTTGTACACAGGTAAACTTTATGTGCTTAGCACCTGGCTCTGATTGTGGGTTTTTATAACTGCTGAGAGTCATCATCAGGATAAAGACCGTGTGGTTAACTTCTTGACCATTCTTCCACAGCGTTTTGGAGAACCATTTCCAGTCCCAGAAGGATTGCTATGAAAAGGAGATTGAAGCTCTGAACTTCAAAGTGGTGCATCTAAGTCAGGAAATCAACCACCTGCAGAAATTATTTAGAGAAGAGAATGACATCAATGAAAGTATCCGTCATGAAGTTACTAGGCTAACATCAGAAAACATGGTATGATCTCAGCCTTTATTCTAGAGATGTCATGCTTTAGTGAAGTAAAGTTCAGTGTCTCAGCTGGAAAACAAATTACATTTTCCAGGAGTGAAATAACTGGTTAAGAAGATAAAACTATGAAATTACACCAGCCTGGAAAGCATTTTGAAAGTGTTTACCATAGGATGAGTCTGAGTTCTGTGATTTGTGTATGCTTTTAAATTTATGTATGTTAAATCTAGCCCTAACCCCTTGGAAAGTCACCAAAAGCATAAAGATAAAAAGTTACCCCTTGAGAGGGGCTTGCATGTGGAAGGTCAGTTGCCCTCTTCTAGCTCTGCATCTCACTGTTTCAGCTTCCTTCTTCCACGATGCCTGCTCTTCTCCACTGCATTTGTCTAATTCTTCCTTCTCACTCTTATCTACTGGTATGAAGAAATGCCTTAGGAATATGATTATCAAAAACATGCCTTTCTTAACCCCAGACCCCCTGCAGCCACCGCCCCATTTCTCTGGGGGACTTGGCCATACTTCTCCATGCCATCTGGCTGTGGTTATCTCCACTCACCTCCTGTTTGTGGCCACCCCGTACTGCGGTGTGTCCCTCCCTCTAACCCTCGTCTTAATCTCTCTGCAGCATTTGATAATGTTTTTAATCACTCCCTCTTCCTCTTTATTGTTCTCTTGGCTTCCAGGACACCATGCTATCCTGGGTTTCTTATCCCACCTCACTGGTTGCTCCTTCTCAACTTCTTTACTGGCTTTTCCTCCTCTGCCTAGCCTGGGAGTATTAGGAAATCTCAGGGATGTGTCAGCAGGTGAGGAGAAATGACTCTGGGCACAGCAGATGTGTTGTTAAGGACCTGCTCATTTTTATTTACTCCTTGGCTGAAACTTTAAATGAGGAATTTGTAGTGAGATCCGATTGCAGAATCGAACAAGTATTTTTCATCTTGACTTCAGAGGCACAGGTGTTTTCATAAACATCTACAATTAAAAAAAAAACCTCTCCTTATCCGACTATGCTCAGCTGGTAAAGAATCTGCCTGCAATGTGAGAGACCTGGGTTCAATCTCTGGATTAGGAAGATCCCCTGGAGAAGGGAAAGGCTATCCACTCCAGTATTCTGGCCTGGAGAATTCCATGGACTGTATAGTGCACGGGATCGCAAAGAGTCGGACATGACTGAGCGACTTTCACTTTCACCTGACTACAAGTGGAAATGGTGGACATTTAAACAAGCATACAGCTAGACAAGGACAGAGGATTATGAAACTTATTGGATCATTCCAGACCTATGATAAGAAAGCAGTGCATGGCCTGGAATTCACAGGGCACAGTAGGACCCCTTGAGATGATTCTCCTATTTCTAGATGAGGAGATGATGTCTCTGAACCAAAGAGACTGGTTGCCATTCCTCCCATCATCCCTCCCTCAGCTCAGCAGAGAATTCCCATAAGTCCTCCCAGATGGTACCCCTCCAGGAGCCCTCGGGGGTGTGGAGGCTGCAGCTGGGTGAGAACCACACACTCTGAGCATGCTGATATTTGTGTCTAGGTCTTGAGGTAAAAATCATGATTTCATCCAGTCTAATACCTTGGCTAGCTGTCTTACATAACTATACTAGACATATGTTCCATGGAGTTAAAGATCTAGCCATATGTTCCATGGGGTTAAAGATCTAGGCAGTTTAGTTTGCTTCTGAGCAGCTCTGGGATTTTGAAGTTCATACATCAAAGTGTTTCATATTCTAATATTTCCAATTCTTCTCTGAAGATGATCCCAGACTTTAAACAACAAATTTCAGAACTGGAAAAACAGAAGCGAGATCTTGAAATCCGCCTGAATGAACAAACTGAAACCATGAAAGGTAACTGAACCCTCATGAACCTGCTTTTAGAAAATGGTTTCCTGCTGGGGGAAGAGGTGGTTAGGGAGTTGGGGATGACGTGTGCACACTGCTGTATTTAAAATGCGTGAACAGCGAGGACCTACTGTGCAGCACATGGAACTCTGCTCAATGCTACGTAGCATCCTGGATGGGAGGGGAGTTTAGGGGAGAATGGATACATGTATATATATGGCTGAGTCCCTTTGCTGTCCACCTGAAACTGTCACAACGTTGTTAATTGGCTTTAATATAAAATAGAAAGTTTTTTTAAAAAAGAAAATGGTTTCCTGTATCTAAGACATGACCAAAAGGTCATTGTCAAACTGATTCTCCATGGACTTAGACAGGTGACATAAATGTGAAAGTGGGATGTGTGGAGAGTACAGTAAGATTCATAGGCATTTGAAGGCAGCAGCTACCTCCAAGTAAGCCCTGTTGACTTTTGCCGACTAAGATCTTGGGCTCTAGTGTGGCTTGATATTCCTATTTTTAAAGAAAAAATGGAAATCCAGGGTTTTATGTGAAAAATCACAATTTTAAAATAATGGCTTAAGAAGTTTTTAAACATTGTTCAGACCAAATGAAACCTAATCTCTAGCTGGGTGCATTTTAGAACCCATGATAACTGAAAATATGAAATATGATCAAACCCAAATCAGAATGCAGTGGTGTGGCCCCTCCAAAGGACTGATAGCTCTCTCATCTTAGGAAAACTAGAAGAATTGTCAAATCAGTTGAATCGCAATCAAGATGAAGGAACACAGAGAAAGTAAGTGTCAACCTGCATGTACCTCAAGCCCACACTCAGGTAATGCTTTGCTTTTCTGAAATTGTGGGAGATACCAAAGAAGGTTATTAAGCCACAAAAGCAAGATATTCTTAAGGTATATGATTTGTTAGACTTCAAGTGCAAAAATAAATACTTGTGTACACACACACACCCTCCTCTGGGATAATGTACAAGAAATGGAACACTGGTTGCCTGCAGGAAGGGTAACTGGGTGGCTGTGCCCAGAAGATGGAGGAGACTTGCTTTTCACTGTGTACCCTTTTATGCCCTTAGAACATTATGCCATATGCATAAATTCTATCTTCAAAAAACAATAAAATAATACCATATGAGAGAGAACAGTGTTTCTCTCAGCAGGCCACTTAGGGTGAGGCTTAAAATCCATTTTGATAGAGAATCTTCATTTGATAACCACCCCCCAAAATTACATCCTGACCCACAGAGCACCTAGTGGAACCTTGTGAGAAGTGTTTTGTGGCCAGCTTGTTGAGAAACTTTGTGTAAAATTTTTTCTATTAAAAATTATTTTAATAGAAATCTTAACCATTTCTCTGGAGAAGCAGATAAAAGAATAATCAGATAGTGGTGTTTTAATTCATTTAAAGCACACATTGAGTGTTGACAAATACATGAAGGTGTGAAGGCAAGTGAGGCATTTGCCCAAACCCTCAATTTTCTCATTGTCTTGTGTTCCAAGATTTCTTGCCTGTGTCATTTACTTTCTAATCACTGAACTTCTTCCAGTCAATCAGAGTGGTGAATTCCCTTAGTTATATTCATGTACAGACACAGAGTGTGTGGGTTCTTTCCTCTGTCTTAGAAATATAGAAAGATTATGCATTTCCTGCTGACTTTTCCATCATGGAGAAGTTGACAAACATTCATAGAATCACTGGATCATAAGTTTAAAACATTTTTAAAGCTTTATTTTAATTCAATTCTGCCGGGGTCCAGCCCCGGTGGATCCAGGGATATTCAAAGCGGGGACAGAGCGGGCGGATAGGACAGGATAGGATAGGATAGCTCAGGATAGGATAGTATAGTAGGAAATTAGTGGAAAAAAGGAGGCTGAATAACTTGGTTTACGGGGAAAGCCAATAAAATCTCAAGACAAGAGATTTGCACCATCTACGTGGGCCACCAGCGTCCGCTTAAATCTCTAAAGGGGCCCCACCGTGGGTCCCTTTTCTCGCAGATCTTGGAGCCAGGGCAAGTAAGTAGACGTGGTGAGCCCCCTGCCCAGATGGGAATTGAGCCTGGAATTAGAATATAAGAGGGCAGAGACAAATAGACATGGGGGGAGCCAGATTTCTTTTATCAATGAAGGAGTTCGAGAGAGAGAATCACCTGAGAAACTTGTCCAAGAAAAATTGATCCGGGAAACTGGCCCCAACTTTATTTTTCACATGCCCTTTTTATACAAATAAAGATCAATGGGTATTCAAATTTTGACAATGTCAGCAGCCCTGACTCTTATTGAGACCAGGCTTATTCTCTGCATACCTAATTGTATACACAAGTCTTAGGTAATTTACATCATCTTCCGGCCAAAAGGCCAATTCAACAATTTACAGCTCTTTTCTGATAAGTGTTATTTTTTCCAAGGTCTGGCGCCATTCTCGGGAGGCACTAAACAAAGTTGCTTTCTTACATAGCAAGGACACAGCAAGCAAGAGGGAGTACAATGATTTATAAAAGAAAGCAATTAACTCGAAAGCCTAGTGTTACTAACATCAGAAAAAACTACTACATATCTTTTTCCAAATATTGTTTGTATAGCTGAAACTTCCAGGTGCAAATAAGGAGGTCTGGCAGCAATCATTGAGGCAACAGCGAAATCCTATCACTAATAGGGTTTTGGCTCTTAGAAAAGGTTTGTAACTTTAAAACACTTCAAGGCCTTTTTGCCCCTCACAGTTGGGGGGTTCCAAGCAATTCACAAGCTTGTAAAAGGTCAGGGGAACCTGCTGGACAGGCTAGAGCATTATCAAAGGGGATTGGGCTGAAACACTCCTTCCAAATACAGGAAGCTAAAGCTTTGAATTAACTCTTTCTGAGAAACTGTCAGAGAATAGTGGGGAAACAGACAAATTCTTATTTTTGGGATACAATGCTCAGGAAAAACCAGGGAGAAATCCAATAACTCAAATTGCTCTGCCATCTGAGTGTGCCACGTGACTCTGTCACGGGTGGGATTCCTCACGCTGGCCCCCGACACAATTCTTTCATAATAAAATCTAGATTTAATTATTTGTATGTAATCAAGTTAGAATTGTAATTTTAGAGCTTTACATACATTAATAGGGTACCATTTTATATCCTAGTGTTTTTCCATACCACATAACATTGCTCATATCAAATAATATTTTTATAGCTTAGATTAGATTGTGCTTTTGTATGGTAAAAATATTTTGGAAAATTTTATAATCTTTTGAAAAGTCAGTTACCCTGACTTCTTCACTGTGAATTTTATTCACATTTTGTTATCCTAATCAGATTAAAATCGACTCATATTATTATTTATCATCAGAGGAATAGATGTCAAACTTGTCATTCAGGTTCCATTCCAATTTAAAAATCCTCAAGATACTTAATTTCAAGAAAAATAAATAGACACTCTACATCCCAGAGAGAATTTCTTCATTGGGAGGCTCAGAGCCAGGTGTAGGAAAGTGGTGGGCACCATTCTGGGACTCTGGATGGGTTCCCTTTTCTTCTCTCTCTGATCCCTGAAGTTTTGAGTATCTGAACCCAGGCTTTTCACAAAGGAGACAATGACTGGGCTTTTGGTCATGAGGGTATGAGTGGGTATGAATGTCTTATGGGAGCCATCAAGGGGTGTGGGCGGGTGAGGATGAGAACTTTTTAAAAGGTTAAGAGACTGAAACAGCTGTGGACTTTTAGACCCCACTCACCCTGGTCTCTTACCCCCACTGTGAGCACTCCCCTATTCAGGTACAATTTGTTTTACACTTAAGTTGGCCAAACTATTTTTCCACTGACTTTTCATGATGGTCAAACTGATACCAAAACTTCCTAATCCTTTCCTCAGGACCATAGAAGCCCAAAATGAAATACATACCAAAGAGAAAGAGAAGCTGATGGATAAGATTCAAGAAATTGAGGAGGCCAGTGAGAACTTGAGGAAACAATTTGAAACTGAAAATGAAGTCAAGAGTAGTTTCCAGCAGGAAGCATCTCGTCTCACTATGGAGAAGAGGGTGAGAAGTTTTCTAACCTCTTGATAAATGACTGCCTGTGTGCAGGTATCACTGAAAGGGGGACAGGCCACCCCAAGCATCTAATGAGTAGCATCCACCTCTCACCAGAGCAGTACGTTTCCTTTTCTCAAAAGACAAGTGGCCTCTGAGGTTACAGCCACTGCAGGGGAGCCAGCGGATTTATGCAGGCTGAGAGAGGACCAGTGGAAGGTCCTGAGTATTGTCCCATGGGCAGTGCTTGTCTGAGATGACCACACCCTTGCCTGGAGCATGTTGAGGATGCCAGGCTGATGTGTGACCTTCTCTGAACAAAGCTTACCCTATCCAAGATCCCTGCTTGCTTCTGGGGAAATGCTCTTCCCATAATTTTCAGAGTCAAAGTGTTGTTCTATGAAATGATCACAATAGTAGGTGGCTAACTTTTTAAACTGTGAAAGTATTCATCCAGTTATAAATGTCCCTTTCAAAATGGCATTTGGCAACTCTGTTATTTCCCAGAAATTCTTTTGAAATTGTATTGATATGTGAAACCCACAAGGATGAGAAGTGTCCAAGCAGCAGATGGAGTGGTTTCCTGGGAGGTGGATGCTCTCAGGCACCTCTCTGGCCTGGCAGCCTCCAAGACGATGACCATGTAAGGGCTCACCCAGGCGGTGGTCAGCCTGCACACGTCCACTGGCTCTGCTCCTCCTCATCAGGGCCCTCCCCATCTCCTGCTGCTAAGTCACTTCAGTCGTGCCCGACTCTGTGCGACCCCATAGACAGCAGCCCACCAGGCTCCGCCGTCCCTGGGATTCTCCAGGCAAGAACACTGGAGTGGGTTGCCATTTCCTTCTCCAGTGCATGAAAGTGAACAGTGAAAGGGAAGTCTCTCAGTCGTGTCTGACCCTCAGCAACCCCATGGACTGCAGCCTTCTAGGCTCCTCCGTCCATGGAATTTTCCAGGCAAGAGTACTGGAGTGGGGTGCCATCGCCTTCTCCGCCCCATTTCCTATCTCACAAGAAAAACATGATAGGGTAAAATCACACTTTGCAGTGTCAGAAC
Organism: Aepyceros melampus; assembly: GCA_006408695.1. Lineage (NCBI taxonomy): Eukaryota > Metazoa > Chordata > Mammalia > Artiodactyla > Bovidae > Aepyceros > Aepyceros melampus. The sequence goes on from SJXQ01012563.1 coordinate 80,329, forward strand.
TTAACTTAAAATGGTAGTTATATATATAAAAAGAGGAATCAGAGAGTTTAACATTTAATAGGAAATAATACATTCTAGTCAGATGATCCAGATCATCACTTGGGTGATGACCATCTTTTTTGAGAGGGGTACGCCTTTCTCAGAGAATAGGTTTCTCAAGTCACACTGTAAGGATAGTCTTATTGAGGTTAGGACCCATCCTGATCCAGTGTGACCTCACATTGATCCCTGGTTTAATTGCAACTGCAGAGACCCTATTTCTAGTAAGGTCACATTCTGGGATTCTAAGTGGATATGAAGGTTTTTTAACTTTTTATTTTATATTGGAGTATAGCCAGTTAACAATTTTGTGATAGTTTCAGGTGAACACTGAAGGGACTCAGCCATATATGTACATATATTCATTCTCCCCGAAACCCCCCTCCCATGTAAGCTGCCACGCAACATTGAGCAGAGTTCCCTGGGCTATACAGTAGGTCCTGTTGGTTATCCATTTTAAATATAGCAGTGTGTGCATGGCCATCTAAATGGATATGAATTTCAAGGAGACACTGTTCAGCCCACTACATGATCCTCTGAGTCAAAGAAAATCGTTTATTTAAAATTGGAAAGGAAAGTTTAAGCAATCTTCTATTTATCAAAGAAATACCAAATTAAAGCTAGGTATTTTTTTGATTTGCAATTAATGGAGATCTCATGGTGCTGGTGAGAACACCCTGAAGTGCACACAGCCACACATGATTTCGGGGGATAGAAATTGGTGTCAACTTTCTTAGGGGCAGTTTGGAGGCAAATGTCAGGAACCTCTGAAAGTGCATTCCCTTTGACTCAGTGATGCAACTTCTGAGATTCTGTCCTAAGTAGATAATCAAATATGTGAACAAGGATTTTCATCTAGAATGGTCAGCATAGTATTAGACACAGCAAAAAAGAAAGGATGCCCAGCTGTAGTGGGTAGATTAAATTATTGTATATCAGAAGACAGGTTGGTATATTATCAATGATGGGGGAAATATCTGCACTATAATGAGAAACAGAATTTAAAACTTTACAAGTAGTATACCCAATTTTATAAAATGGATATATGCCATATTAGGAGGGAAAAAATGAAATAAATCAAAGCATAAACAGTGATTTCCTCAGGTTTTGGATTGATGGGTGACTTTAATTATTAGATGTATTGTAAAATAGGCTCAAATAGGAGGGAAGAAACTGTACCCACACTCCCACATGTGAGGCCAGATAAAGCTCCTAACGTGTTTAGCCAGTGACATGACTGTAGTAGGCAGAGGTAGCCATGAGTAGAAACAGCACAACTTCCCTGGGCTCTAAGAGTCCCCAGAGGGCCCATGGCTGCAGGGACTGACTGCGAGGTGGGAATTGCTATATCAGAGAAGCCTGAATCCTTTCTGTGTCAAAGCCCTTGGAGTTCAGAAAGAACCTGAGTACTCTCTGCCCTTTATAGGAAATATTTATAGGTGTCCAAGACTCTTCTGGTTCTTGAGCCAAATTCAGCATTGGCAGGCACCCCCTTTATCAGGAAAGAGAAGCAAAGCCAGGACCCAAATCTCTGAAGCCTCTCTGCCTTCAGCTTCTGACATCAAGAGAGCGCATTTTCACACCTGCGTGTGAAAAATTTTAAAGTCTCTACAATGGGCATGGCTTTATCAAGGAAAAATTAGATCAAGATAAATGTGGTATATCCATGCAATAGGATAGTATAGTATTCAGTGAAAAAAAAAAAAAGGAGTGAAGTACTGGGAATTCCCTGATGGTCCAGTGGTCAGGCGGAAAAGGCGATGGCACCCTACTCCAGGACTCTTGCCTGGAAAATCCCATAGACAGAGGAGCCTGGTGGGCTACAATCCACTGCGTTGTGAAGAGTCAGACTCGACTGAGCAACGTCACTTTCACTTTTCACTTTCATGCATCAGAGAAGGAAATGCCAACCCACTCCAATGTTCTTGCCTGGAGAACTCCAGGGATGGGGGAGCCTGGTGGGCTGCCGTCTATGAAGTGGCACAGAGTTGGACACGACTGAAACGACTTAGCAGCAGCAGCAGCAGCAGCAGCCAGTGGTCAGACTCAATGCTTTCACTGATTGGAGGAAACTAAGATCCCACAGCTAAAAAAACAATGAAGTACTGATACCTGCTGCAGCACAGATAAACCTGGAAAGCGTTATTCCAAATGAGAGAAGCCAGACACGAAAGGCCACATATTCTATGATTTAATTTATATTAAATATCTAGAATAGGCGAATATGTAGAGACAGTAGGTAGATTAGTGGTTGTCCAGGACTGGAAAGGAATAGGAGGGCAAAGAGGTGCCAGCTAAAAGTTATATGTTTGTTTTTAATGTGATGAAAATATTCTGGAATCAGATGGTGGTGATGGTTGCACAACTGACTATACTGAAAATCATGAGTGTACACTAAGTGGGTGAATTGTGTGGTATGTGAATTATAGCTCAGCAAAGTTCTTACCAAATAAGAGAATTAAGATGCTTCTCAGCTAACATCCTCATTCTTTTGATTTTTGTAGGATCTTGAAGAAGAGTTAGACATGAAGGAAAGAGTGATTAAAAAGTTACAAGATCAAGTGAAGACTCTTACCAAGACAATTGAAAAAGGTAGAAAAACAACATCCATGTTCCAATTTTTTTGAACGTTCAGCTAAAGTTTACATGTGTTGACATCTTATTTCCTGATGTGGTCCAGAGAATCTGAAAACTAAAGAAATGAGTCTCCGCTGGTGTGTTTGGGGCTCAATGATGGGCTAGTGGAGATCCTTAGGGGCAGGCAGGTGGCTCACCACCTCTCAGGTGATACCAGATGTGCTCATGTGATTGTAAGGGGTACCCTGGAAGGAATGCTTTTAACCTCTTTCTCTGTTAATTCTCTCATTGTAAAAATGGAACTGTGAAAATGTTTCAGATTTAACTGCTTTAAAGTTTATTTCCTCTCTGTTACGTGGGATCAATATCCTACTTTCTATTAGAAGAAAAGACACTAGATAGCTAATTAGATATCTATTAGATAGCTAAGAAGCCAGACTGAAGTCCTCAACATGAACTGAACCGTACACTGAGTGTCCTTATAAGTTCAGGGAAAAAGATTCTGCACCTTTCTTTCCTTCGCCTGCTTCTGTGTCACTGAATTTTCTTTTTTAAAATTTATTTTTAATTGGAAGATAATTGCTTTACAATGCTGTGCTGGTTTCTGCCATACGACAGTGTGAATCAACCATAAGGATACATACGTCCCCTCGCTCTTCAGCCCGCCCCCACCCCCATCCCACCCCTCTAGGTTGTCACAGTGTCCACAGGTTGAGTTTCCTGTGTTGCGCAGCAGCTTCCCACTGGCCATCTATTTTACATATGGTAATGTATATGTTCAGTGCTTCTCTCGCAATTCATCCCACCTTCCCCTTCCCCTGCTGTGTCCACACGTCTGGTCTCTATGTCTGTGTCTCTGTTCCTGCCCTGCAAATAGTCGCTGAAATTTTCTGACTTTTCTCATCTCACTCTTTACTTGTTTATTCAATATTGCTGCTTTCTCCCAATCTCTGTCACTAAGGCTATGTCTACAACTCTCTGTTCCTTTTACTATCCTCATTTCTTTGAAGAACTTCTTTATTGTTTTGTTTTGTTTTGTTTTTTTCAACTCTCGCATCAGACTTTAAGTTTCCAAAACCAAAATGAGGCTCTTTTCCTTTCAATAATTATTGATAAAGGTCATTCTGACCCATGAGGGAAGAGACCATGTCTGTCCTTCCCATTACCCCATGGTATCCCCATTGTTGGAAAGAATGAATCAACTGCGTCTCTACATAAGGACTTCCAAAATCCACCTGCCGTTCCTCACTTTTCCTGAGTCCTACTCTCTTTTTTCGGAGAAGGCAATGGCACCCCACTCTAGTACTCTTGCCTGGAAAATCCCATGGAAAGAGGAGCCTGGTAAGCTGCAGTCCATGGGATCGCTAAGAGTCGGATACGGCTGACCGACTTCACTTTCACTTTTCACTTCATGCATTGGAGAAGGAAATGGCAACCCACTCCAGTGTTCTTGCCTGGAGAATCCCAGGGACGGGGGAGCCTGGTGGGCTGCCGTCTATGGGGTTGCACAGGTTGGACACGACTGAAGTGACTTAGCTTAGCTTACTCCCTTTTTGCCTCTAAGATTACTTCTTCACCTTGCTATTATCACCTCCAGCCCAACTTAAGTGGAATGCATCAGCTTCCATTCCTGTATCAGGTATCTATTGATCATATAACAAACTACTCCCTTGTAAAGTAATTAACCTCCAATTAAAATAAATAAATTTATATATAAAGAAACAAACTACTCCCAAATTTAGCAGCTTAAAACAACAAACACTTAACAGTATAATTTCTGAAGGTCAAGAATCATAAGCAGCTCAGCTGGGTGGTTCTAGCTCTGAGTCACAGTAAAGTAGTCAGCAAGGATGCTGACATCTGAAGGCTTAGCTGGAGCTGGAGTACCTGCTTCCAAGCTCACTCACATGACTGTTGTCAGGAAAAGCCAGTACCTCTAGGACACTCTTCAGGTGGTACTAGCTCCCAAGGAGCATGCTCAGATACAAGTCACCACACTTAAGAATACCCGAAATATGATGTCCTAATCAGGTACGTCTGCATCATTTATTGGTTTTCCCAGTCTAGATGCAGTTCAGCAATCAGAGGTCCTTCTTATCATAAACAGGTTGCTTAGTAAAATACTTAACATTCTACCTTTATCAGTCTTCAAGGGAACAGGGCTAGTATGTCCCAGAACAAACTCTCATGCAGCAGAAGAGAGTTCTGTTAATTCTTTACCTGTATTATCTTCTTTCTCATCCATCAGAGCCTACTTATTTTTCTTGGCCCAGCTGGAGTGCTGCCTCCTTCAAGAAACATTTTTCAACAGTTCTAACCTACCTGTGCATAAATTCTTATGTCCTCTGTATTTATTTCCTATGGCTGCCTAGCAAATCACTGTAAAATTAGTGGCTTAATAGAACACGAAACTTACAGTTCTGGATGTCAGAAGTTCAAAATGGTGTTCACTGGCTTAAAATCAACATGTCAGCAGGGCTTCTGGAGGCTTTAGGGGGAGATTCTATTCCCTTGCCTTTTCCAGCTTCTAGAGCCACCCACTTTTCCTGACTTGTAGGCCTCTTTCACCATCTTCAAATTTGGCAGCATAAAATCTTTGGAATCATTCTGACATTCTAACATGTGCTTCTATAGTCACATCTCCTCCTCTCAGAGTGGACATGAGTCTTTGGGGACCAGAGGGCAGACTGCAGCCCACCCAAAGATGTCCAGATCCCAATCCCCAGAACCTATGAGTATGTGACTCTGCATGGCAGAGGGGTTTTGTATATGTGAGTATGTGAAGGACCTTTTTTTTTTTGTAATATTAAGATATTTAATAAAATTCATATCAATTCCTGAAAAAGAAAAAAATTCCCTTTATATGATAAAGATATCTTAAAAAAAAATGATTTGCTTGGCTGCCTCAGGTCTTAGCTGTGGCAAGCAGGGCCGTCATTGCACCATCTTTTGTTGTGGTGCACTGACTCTCTAGTTGGGGACACAGGCTCCAGAGCACACAGGCTCAGTAGCTATGGCACACAGGCTTAGTTGCTCCGTGGTATGTGGAATCTTAGTACCCCAACCAGGAATTGAACCCATGTCCCCTGCATTGAAGGTGGATTCTTAACCACTGGACCACCAAGGGGAGTCCCTATGTGAAGGATCTTGAGATGAGGAGAGTATCCTGGATCATCCAATTACATCCAATATAACCACAAGAGACTTTGTAAGAAAGAGACGAGAGTGACCGAGTGAGGGAAGGTGATGTAACAGGGGAACCAGAGAGAGAGAAAGAAGTGATGATAGAAGCAGAGGTCAGAGTGATGTGGCTGGAGCCAAAGAATGTGGTCAGCCTCTAGAAACTGGAAAAGGCAAGAAATGAATTCTCCACTAGAGCCTCCAGAAGAAAAACAGCCCTGCTGACACTTCGATTTTTGTACTGTAAGATCTGTTTTAGTCTATGAACTCCAGAACTTTAAGATTTTTTTAACTGTAGTTTAAAAAATTTTTGTTTTATGCCACTGTTATAGTGGCATAAAACAACACATAGGAAACTAGTCCAGCCACCTGGGGTCATGCTGTTTGGTGACTGCACACTACATGTTTTGTGAATCTTATTTTTTTAAAACTGTAATAAGGCAGGAGCAACATCCTGGATTGTTTTTGTATCCCTACCGCACTCATTATATACCAGGTGACCATGAGAATATACACTGGCAGCTATACTCATGGATATACTCATAGATAAGAATTGCTACTAGAAGAAATTCTTCAGGATTCAATAAAGTTTTCATTTATCAGAAAGCCAGAGAATTTCATGGGCAAATTAGCCAGAATGGGATGGAAAGAGATGGAGTATTCTCATTATAATGCTTGTTATTGTGTATTTAGCTGATTTTTTGCCTCTGCCTACAGCCAATGACGTGCACCTGTCCTCAGGACCCAAGGAGTACCTTGGAATGCTGGAATACAAGAGAGAAGATGAGGCCAAGCTCGTTCAAAACCTCATTCTTGGTAGTGAAACCTGGAACTCTGAATTTTTGCTTACTTTTTGAGAACTTGAGCATTAGTCATTGCCACAGTCTTGGGCAGGGATGATAGTTCCTCTTTTTCCTCCACTGCTTCTTCCCCTAGCACAGAGCTTCTCAGCCTCACCATTTTTGACCATGTGATTCTTTGTTTCGGGTGACTAGGGGCTTTGTATTATAGGATATTGAGCAGTATCATTGACTTCTATTCTCTAGAAGCCAGTGGCAACCCCTAAACATGACAATAAAAAAAAATTGCCTCCAGACATTGCCACATACCCTCTGGCATCTCCTACCTTGCCTTCAGTTGAGATGCACCACCCTAACCTCTTCCCAAGTCTCATCACGTGGTCAGGGTAGAAAGCATATCTCCTCGTTTTTGTGTCTTAGCACAGGAGCCGTGGAGAAGTAACAGTGGCTCCTTTGTTCTATTTGCCTTCTGCTGAGAAATTCATTTGCAGTTAATATGGCAGGGCCTTCTCAGCCGTGGCTATTACAGGAATCTCCCGATGGGGATGCTCTGTGGTTGGCAGTCTTAGAACCAGTCCTCCTAGCCTGCCTGTCTTCCCATGGAAACCACATAGTCTTCTAGGGAGAAGGAGAAAAACTGCCTCCCTATCATCTGGTCCCAAGATCTCAAAACAGAAAGCCCATGTATAGCTTTACTCCTCTTCTCCTAAGTGACCCTGCTCAGAGCACAGGAGCCGCCTACCCATTTTTTCCACTCCGCACTGGTACACAGCTGAGGGGCCTCTTTGTTCCCCTGTCCTAACGCAGACATGGGGAGGTCTTTGTTTGCTTTTCTTAACTTGTTCTATAAAGTTTCTCTCTATATCCCTGCTCTGACTTCCAGCCATTCTCTTCTCCTCAAGGCCAACTGATCCTCCTCTGCAGGACTGTTGTACACCTGTTTTCTCTGTTCATGGCAGATGCATGTGATTGCTAAGATCATTCCATCCTCATCATAGAGGCTGAAGTGGGGGTGCATGACTGGGGTTCCTCTCTTACCTTGGAGATATGAAATTCTGTCTTTTATTCAACCTTGGAAAAGAGAAAATACTTTGCAAATGAGAAGTAAGAGAAGCAGGTGGCACCTGCATGTATATTTTTGCTAAGAAAAAAAGCCAGCTGTAATTCCTCAAAGGGAAAACACATCTCTGGGTATTCAGGCACTGCATCAAGTACAGAAAAGCAGACATCCCCACCCATCATCATAGCTTTCTTATCGGGAGCGCTAATCCTCACCCACTCTCTCTGCTCCAGACCTGAAGCCCCGCGGTGTGGTGGTGAACATGATCCCCGGGCTGCCGGCTCACATCCTGTTCATGTGTGTACGCTACGCAGACTCTCTAAATGACGCCGACATGCTCAAGTCCCTCATGAACAGCACCATCAGTGGCATCAAGCAGGTGGTTAAGGTAGGAACTACTTTTTTGACATTGGACCTTGGTATTATGGCTACTTTAGGAACATTTGTGGAAATGACCAGATGCCCAGACTTTTCCCATCCTACATCTCCAGTGTTTGGTCAACCACATGCTTCTTCAAACCAGTCAGGGGCCCAGTCAGTGAAAGACGCCAAGCTATTAGAAAAGACAACTTAGGTCAGACAGCCCTAAGGGTGGGACACTGCCGGTTACACCTCAAGTCCTTACCTGTAAGACTGCAACCTGATGGCCACCACCTCATCACGTCTGTCCCCTCAGCGGTTAGATTCTTGACTGTAGGGAGTACATGTCCATCCACGTAACAAGTTTGAATGCCGAGGAATAGGAATAGCCGAAAAATTACTCATCTCTTCCTTTGGCACTTATATAATTCTCCCTTATAAAACCACCATCCACCCTGCCCAATTTTATACTAAGAATTCATTATTCATCAGGAGTTAGGAGTAGAAAACTAACATTGATTTGGTGCTTTACAGTCAGTTTTCATGGGAGCCACCAATGTGTTCTTAGAAGAGACTGCCATAGGAGAAGGAAATGGCAATCCACTCCAGCACACTTGCCTAAAATCCTATGGACGAAGGAGCCTGATAGGCTACAGTCCATGGGGTCGCAAAGAGTCGGACATGACTGAGTGACTTTACTTTTACTATAGGTTTTGGGTTGTTGTGTTTTCATTTTCATTTGCTTCTATGCATATTTTGATTTCTTCTGTGATTTGTTGGTTGTTCAGCAGCGTGTTGTTCAGCCTCCATATGTTGGAATTTTTAATAGTTTTTCTCCTGTAATTGAGATTTAATCTTACTCATTGTGGTCTGAAAAGATGCTTGGAATGATTTCAGTTTTTTTGAATTTACCAAGGCTAGATTTATGGCCCAGGATGTGATCTATCCTGGAGAAGGTTCCATGTGTCCTTGAGAAAAAGGTGAAATTCATTGTTTGGGGTGAAATGTCCTATAGATATCAATTAGGTCTAACTGGTCTATTGTATCATTTAAAGTTTGTGTTTCCTTGTTAATTTTCTGTTTAGTTGATGTATCCATAGGTGTGAGTAGGGTATTAAAGTCTCCCACTATTAAAAAAAAAAAGAGAGAGAGACTGCCATAAATTCATGTTTTCCCTTGTTCCTATTTTCATAAATTGGGTTTTCTCCAGACACACTTGCATATGTTCCAGGCTGTAGGCACACAGTATTTGCCCCTTCTTGCTACTCTGGAATGTTTAAATACTTTGAAAGTGAAAGATACATAGCATAAGGAGTATAAATCCTTTCTTGTGAGCATCTTCCATCTCAACTTCTTCAGCAGCTCCATGCTCCTCCCACTCCAGTCCACAGCACGTTAAAGCAACCCTCACTTGTTCCACATACCCTTGACCACTGGGCCTTTTTCTCACACACCCCTTCCTGGCTGCCAAAGCACTTAAAATAGTTGTCTCCACCAATTATTTTTCACTCCTTGCAGTCTGGCTTCTACCCACATTACTCCACAGAAAGATCACCAGTAATTCCTCTTGCTAAATCCAATGGTATTTTATTAACTTATTATCTTTAAGTGGATTAAACAGTAACAGCACCTCTTTGAAACTCTCTGACGTTTTTAAAACCCAAGACTCTCCCAGTTTCCTTCTTATCTCTCTGGTCTTCATTACCTCTGACTCCTTTGCTCATTCCTCTCCTTCCTGTCCCATAAGTTGGAATGTTCTTGCCAGCAGAGTCCTTGATCCTGAGCTCTTGTCTGGCCACCCTTTTCCTTCAAGGAGGATATCCTTCTGCCTCTCTCCTGTGGTTTTCTCAGCTTCCCTGGTTCCCCATCATTTCTGCATCCTCTGAGTTTTTGTAGCACAGCCTGTGCCTATCATGTAAGCTGTCAGCCACCTATTTAACTGTGTCCTATATATGTCCTGTCTGTCTTCCCAGTCAGAATGTGACATTTGGAGGCCAAGGACTGAGATGTTTCTCAGGCATTCCTACAGTGCCTGCTTCAAGTGTCATAACAGATGATATAACCTGTACAGAAGTACTTTGCAAACCATAACCTGCTAAATAAATGTGATTTTATTTTCATGTTATTGTTGTTTAGTTGTTCGGTCATGTCTGACTCTTTGCAACCCCATGAACTGCAGCACACCAGGCTTCCCTGTCCTTCACTATCTCCCAGAGCTTGCTCAAACTCATGTCCATTGAGTCGTGATGCCATCCAACCATCTCAGCCTCTGTTGTCCCCTCCTCCTCCCTCCTTCAGTCTTTCCCAGCATCAGGGTCTTTTCAAATGAATTTCTCTTCATATCAGGTGCCCAAGTATTAGAGCTTCAGCTTCAGCATCAGTCCTTCCAATGAATATTCAGGGTTGATTTCCTTTAGGATTGACTGATTTGATCTCCTTGCAACCCAAGGGACTCTCAAGAGTCTTACCTAGCACTGCAGTTCAAAAGCTTTGGCACTCAGCCTATTTTATTGTCCAACTCTCACATCCATTCATAACTAGTGGAAAAACCATAGCTTTGACTATATGGACCTTTGTAGGCAAAGTATTGTCTCTGCTTTTTAATATGCTGTCTAGATTTGTCATTGCTTTTTTTCCAAGGAGCGTCTATATTTTAATTTCATGGCTGCAGTCACCATCCTCAGTGATTTTGAAGCCCAAGAAAATAAAGTTCTTTTCAGAGTATAAATCTGATAAAGTCTTTAATGAATAAAAGCAGAATTATTTTTGGTCAAAAGCCACCAGCTAGAAAAACAAGTAAGATATGTCTGTTCTTGGCTCAGAACAATAACAAAATCCAACTTTGTCTTTTCTTGTTTGTTTTTTTTTTTTTTAAGGAACATTTAGAAGACTTTGAGATGCTGTCCTTTTGGCTTTCCAATACCTGTCATTTCCTCAATTGCCTGAAGCAGTACAGTGGAGAAGAGGTAGGGACACCTGCCTGCTCTGTGTTCTGTACTGACCGCCAGTCTGCAACCTCCTTGTGGGCCCGAGCTCGCCGGAGGAATTAGGAATCAGATTGCCCAGCCCAGGGACAGCCTCTACTCCAACTGGCCTCCTGGCTTCCTTCTTACCCAGGAGACCAGCTTCACATCACCAGCTGAATGGAGGTCACAGGCAAAAAGACTTCCAGAAGGAGGTTTAGACCTCAGGCATGATACTAAGCCTCAGTGTTCCTTGACTTTCAAATTACATGAGGTGGATTCTTCCCTGGTGGTCCACTGGTGAGACTTCATCTTTCAAGGAGAGGGCATGGGTTCAATGCCTGGCTGGGGAGCTGAGATCCCACATGCCTCGTGGTCAAAAAATAACAAAACATGAAACAGAAGTAATGTTGTAACCAGTTCAAAAAAGACTTTTAAAATGGTTCACATCAAAAAATCTTTGTAAAAAATTTGTGAGATAGATTCAGTGATTTTTTATTTTCCTTCTGGCTGTACAATTCTGAAGTTGTTAATGTTATCACTCCAAAACACAGCCTTTAGTTCAACCTGCCTACTTTTTCATAGCTGTTATCACTACAAGATTTTGGTTATTCCTCCATCATCTGTAAATCCTTTGCCATTCTGACTCTGCTTTCAAGGGGCTGACATTATAATGAAGTTCTTCACCATCAAGTACTCACAGAACATTATTTCATTGACCTAAAAGAACAAAAATGACTGGGATTTTCAATGCTCTGCAAAATGGTTATACCATTTTATAGTCCTATCAGTAGTATATATAGTTCCAGTGTCTCATACCTTTACCAACACTAGGTATTGACAGATGTTTTATTATTTATCAGTCTCATGGGTATAAGATGATACTCTGTTGACTTAAATTGTAATTGCTTAATCACTAGCAAGGTCACGCATCATTTCATATGCTAACTCATCTGTTGGATTGTTTTTTAAGTTGCCTAGTCACATCCATTCTCCGTTTTTCTTAGGGGTGAATCTTTTTTCTTATTGATTTGTAGGAGGTCTTTACATAGATTGTGGCCTATCACTGACTTTTCTTTATGGAGTCGTTTGTCATCCACAAGTTTTGAATTTTGATGTACTTAAATCTATCTGTCCTCTTCTTTTATGATACATGATTCAGCGTCTTGTTCAAGAAATTCTTCCCTACCCTGAGATCATGAAGTTCTTTTTTCTTCTAAACTTATAATTCAAATTTAGAGTTCATAATTATGCTTTTATCCATAATTGGTGTGATTATTTATCCCAAATTGACATGTGAAGTAATGATCACATATCTTCTTTCGGAGAGAAAATAAAATATAAGTAATCCTACTAGTATTATAGAACAAAAGGAGAAATAAGAAAATCCAACTTCTAACCAAAAGGAACATTGGGGCAGAGAGGGGCACAGATCAGTCCTTTTAAGATAAGGTGGCATCTGTGTGGCTTTAACAGGAGGCATATCATCACCATTTTAAATTTTTTATTTATTTTTTAATTGTATCACCATTTTTGAAATCCTTTCTTTACTCACTTTAACCATGTATACAATGTTTTTTCCTTGTCTGAAGATTCTTTAATTACTATATTTTTATTTCTAAAATTCCAATGGTTCTTTTTTACCTCTGCCTTTTACAATGTCCTATTCTTATCTTAAAAAATTTTAATGTTACTTCTTTGAACATTGTAAATGTATTACCATGTTCAGGCTGGGCTGCTGTAACAGAATACCACAGACTAGGTGGCCTAAGCAATAGAAATTTATTTTCTCACAGCTCAGGTGAATGGAAATCTGAGATCAGGGTGCAAGCATAACCAGTGAAAGTTCACTTCTGGAACTGAAGATAGCCACCTTCTCCCTATGTACTCACATGGCCTTTCCTCATTGCATGGGATAGAAAGAAAGATTGATCTCTCTAGTGTCTCCTTTTATAAGAACACTAATCGTATCAGATCAAGACTCCCACCCTTGTGACCTTGTTTAACCTTAATAACATGGAGACAGACTCCATCTCCAAATCTATCCACAGTGGAGGTTATGGCTTCAACATATAAATTTGAGAGGGAAACAAATATTCAGTACATAACACTCACATTAAAGCATTTCAGATTGGTCTAGACTGTAACTGTAAAGTTGTGAATCTCATTTATTGCATCTATCAACCTCTTACAGCAGTTTATTTCCTTGAATACTTTGCTGTTTTTCCTATGAGCTTCCACTTGTTTTCCAGTGTAGTCTAACTCTGGAGGCACATATTTGTTGAAAAGTTAAACAGAACAGTAATATTTATAGATCCTTAGATTCAATCAACTGTAGATCAGGTATACTATTTAATACATAACTTAGTGGAAAAGGTCCACATGTAAGCAGACCTATGTAGTTCAAACAATATCATTTAAGGGTCAAGTGTAGTTAGTGATAGAAAATAAATGCTATCCCAAACATTAAGAATTCATTTGATACAGATCAGACATTAAGTGTAGGAGTTATAGTAGAAACTTATTGTAATATTAGATACAGAGATAGTATTTTAATATCCTATGTATCTACATTATTCTAATATTTATATGTTCAAAATTACTTTCAGGAATTCATGAAGCATAATAGTCCACATCAGAATAAGAATTGCTTGAACAATTTTGACCTTTCAGAATACAGACAGATTCTCAGTGATGTGGCTATACGAATATATCATCAGTTCATTATCGTAATGGAAAATAACATTCAACCAATCATAGGTAAGAAAAGAATCAATGACTAAGAAATATTTATCATATTGAGACCTTAAAAAAATAAATCTTCGTGGAATGTGTAATTGAAAAGCACATAATTTTTTTTAAGCCAATAGTAAAATAATTTATTGGTTTAGTCTTATCCTTTTCTGTCCCACCCTTCCCCCAAAGAAAGCAACTAAGTCATGTTGACATAGGTGGTATTAGTCACTAGGGTGATACTTAGTACTCATAGTAGCAGAAAAGAGCAGTGTGGTGTTGACAAACCAAATTGTCATTTGGTCGTGTTTCCAGTGGTATAAGCAAACGTTCACACAAGAACGTCTACATCTCCCGAAAACAAGCATTAATTTTCAGAGGTGGTACAGCCATGATACTCAGAAAGGAAGAGAACCATTTTTTCCTCAAGTAATACTATTTCTAGAGATTTTCCCTAACCACAATGCAAATAAGAGATTCGCAATATCACCTACATAAGTATGCTTTTCTACTGTAGCTTCAAAGAACATAATTTTAAAACCAGAAACTTTAGTAATATAAATGCCCACTATTTAATTCTCTGATTGCCTAAAGTGATTACATATATAAAAGTACATGGGTCATAGTTTTCTTTCGTAAGGGGGATCTATCCTGTAGGGAAAGATTTGGGAGAACTGCTGCTAGCTATGTGGCTAATCCTGATTCTGAGCCAAATATTTTTGAAATCCTAGAGCTCCTCTCAAATTCTTGTACACTTTCTTTAGTTTTCTGAAATTTAAATACTGTAGGCTTTAAGTAGTTCCAGACCGTGAGTTGTCATGCTAACCAGCTCTCTCTCCCGTCAAGTTAAAAGAAGAGGAACTGTTCCCTGCTGTAGATGGTGGTTCATTCCCATCCACCGCTTACACCCCTGTGTTCCCCAACCCTCCATCCTTCTGCTGTTTCTGTTACAGCTGTATCCACACTAACTCTTGTGAAAACTCCCACTCCTGAAACAGACACATGAGAGCAGGAGAAATGTCCTCTGGGTGTCCCCACTGCATGTGCAAGAAAAGCTTCCATTTTTCTCTGTAGTGCCAGGCATGCTGGAGTACGAGAGTCTGCAGGGCATTTCTGGCCTGAAACCCACAGGCTTCCGGAAGCGGTCCTCCAGCATAGATGACACGGATGCCTACACGATGACCTCTGTCCTGCAGCAACTGAGCTACTTCTACAGCACCATGTGCCAGAATGGCCTGGACCCTGAGATCGTGAGGCAGGCAGTGAAGCAGCTCTTCTTCTTGATCGGGGCGGTCACCCTGAACAGCCTCTTCCTGCGCAAGGACATGTGCTCCTGTAGAAAAGGGATGCAGATAAGGTAAGACCCATAAGCCATCACTAACCCTGGAAAGCCTGGCTGGAAAGGATGCTCCTGAAGTCCGAGACAGCACACTCTGCCCACCCTCCCTCCTCAAGAGCGGCACTGCTGGAGGGTGTGCAAAATGACTCTTAGAGCCATGGAGATGTCAGCCATCTGATGCCAGGCCCTCCTCCCATCATTCTACATATGCTAACTTGACACTCTGGCAGAGTGGCTTCAACTAAGAACTAATATTTGTGTATTTTAAATTCTGGCCTCTGTGGTTATCATATATGCAGCCAGTATTTATTGACCACCCCTCTGTGACTAGCCCTGCTGGTGGGGGACACAGGAAACAAAGGAAAGGGTGATTTGATCCCTGCTGTTGAGAAACTAAGTGATGATTCAAGACTACTATAATTAAGTCATAAATAAGTGGTACAAGAAGCGCTTCAGAGAGGAGAGATGATCGTGGCCAGAAAAGTTAAAGAAGCCTGAAAACTGTTTGTGAGTGATCAAAAATGGAAGAGCATTAGGCAAGGGAATGAGTGGGCAAAGCCATAGAGGTGGGACTGAGTGAGGACCCCTCCTCAGGCAGCAGTGAATATTAATAGCTCTCTCTAGATTAAGTGCAGAGAAGGAAATGGCAACCCACTCCAGTACTCTTGCCTGGAAACTCCCAGGGACGGGGGAGCTTGGTGGGCTGCCGTCTATGGGGTCACACAGAGTCAGACACGACTGAAGCAGCTTAGCAGCAGCAGCAGCAGCTAAATTAAGTAAAGGCTTATGTCAGGATCTACAGGACTGCAGTAGAGTGGTAAGCTGGACCTAGATTGGGAGGGCATAAAATGCCAGGCCAAGCATTGAGAGTTCATCCTGCAGACATGGTTATCCAGTTTGTTTTTTTTTAATTTCTTTTTGTGTATTTATTTATTTTTGGCTGTGCTGAGTCTCTGTTGCTTTTCGAGGGCTTTCTCCAGTTGCCTCTTGGCTATCCTTCTTTGCAGTGTGAAAGCCTCTCATTACAGTGGCTTCTCTAGTTGCAGAGCACGGGCTAAGTAGTTGTGGCATGAGGGATTAGTTGCCTGATGTTATGTGGGATCTTCCCAGACCAGAAGTTGAACCGGTGTCCCCTGCTTCGGCAGGCAGATTCTTATCCACTGTGCCACCTGGAAGTCTAGTCATCCAGTTTTGAAGTGTGTCAGAAGAAAACACAGATCATTAGCTGTTGTTTGAATTAACACTGTCACATGATTAGAAAGCAAATAATATGGGGTAGATATTTAAGATTTTTTAATATGTACATGGATTTGATACCTGTAGGTGACAGGAGGATGTAGGTGGTGATGATGGCAGTGACACAATGAAAAGTGACCTAAAAAGTTTACTAAGCCAAGTAGTACACAAGAGGCATCCATTACATCTTCTTAGCCTTGGTGAAACTTGGCCATCTCTACAAAGCAGTGTGTGAAATTCCCATGACCCCACGTTGTGGTTTTCAGATACAAAGGAGTATTCAGGAGGGCTGGGCTTTGTGAGTCTTTTTTTCTTCATTGAGAGGAAAGGCTTCTGTTTATTTCCCAAGCTGTGAACAGATGCCCTGAAGTCCTCTGGGACAGGCCTCAGGCTTATTTAAAGTCAAGTCACAAACCTACACATGTCACCAAAGTCTTTGCTAAACAACTCTTATTCCACCAGTAGGTCCCCAAGCTAAGTGAACATTTGTCCCCATAGGTGCCCAGCACTCCTTCCTCTCACCAATTGGAAGTGCTGCTAGGGAAGTACTGCCTTTCCAGTGTATTTCTCTGAGTGAACAGCACATGCATCTTAGAGACATTTGTTCATTCAGATATTGATTCAGCCTCTGCCATAAACAAGGTACTTCAGGATTGGCAGTTATTTTACCATGACAACACAAACACTGCAATAGCAAAACATGAACACAAGTGGAAAATCAAACTCCAAGAAAAGAAAAATAAACAGTGGACAGAGTAGCTTGAAAACAGGCACTGGGCTTTCTGACTGCCAGGAGAAAAAAGCAAAACATCAGTAGCTCTCTGGTCTCATCTGGCATGGTGAAGCAGACCAGTTCCTGGGAAAATGCAAAAATTTTCCTCGTATGTAGTTCTTTTTTTTGTTCCTAGTGGGCTGCCGTCTATGGGGTCTCACAGAGTCGGACACATCTGAAGTAACTTAGCAGCCGCCGCAGCAGCAGCAGCAGTTATAAATTTATAAAAAATATTATCTCATGTGGAACTTTATCTCACCATCTCCACAGTAGCATTTTTTTTTAATTAATTTTATTTTTTAGTTTGTTTTGCTTTACAATACTGTATTCGTTTTGTTACACATTGACATGAATAAGGATTTCAGCTTAGGTCTGACTCCAGAGCTCTTGGTCTTATTAGGAGTTTATCATATAATTATAATTAAGTGTTTATTATTGCAGTTTTCCATCTCAAAAGTTCTGCTAAATTTTAAAACACAGTTAAATTTTAAAACACAGTATATTTAAAAATCCCAATTATGCTATAGCGTTCCACATATATTATATCTCAGGAAAGCATCCATACTGACTCTACTGAGGCTGTAAGTCATGATTTTCTCTCTGACAACATCATGAACTCCATCTAGAATCTGAAAATAAAGCTTCTCTTTGCCGCATGCATTGTCAACAGTCATATAGATTTTTCAGTTGGGACTTGGAGGTAGGACAAGGTGGACACCTCCACAGTCTACTTGGGAGAGACATCTCTTTAGGGGAAAGAAATTTCGTGCTAATGCTTTCCAAAAATATCTTTTCTTTTGGTAACTTTTTCTGTTTAACTGACTCTACTGAGGCTGTAAGTCATGATTTTCTCTCTGACAACATCATGAACTCCATCTAGAATCTGAAAATAAAGCTTCTCTTTGCCGCATGCATTGTCAACAGTCATATAGATTTTTCAGTTGGGACTTGGAGGTAGGACAAGGTGGACACCTCCACAGTCTACCTGGGAGAGACATCTCTTTAGGGGAAAGAAATTTCGTGCTAATGCTTTCCAAAAATATCTTTTCTTTTGGTAACTTTTTCTGTTTAGAGATCCTGCCCCCAGACTAGTACCAACTGGAAGGACTATTAATATCTAGCAAACAACTTCTGTATTACATTCTACCTTCCACCGACCTCTTTGATTTCTGTCCGGTTTCTGACTGCTCAAGTTTTAATCCTGGCTTTCTCACTTATTAGCAATAGCAAAGTATTTAATTGCTCCCTGTAACAGATTCCTTATCTATAAAATAAACATAATAATAGTACCTATGCAGTAGGGTTATTATAAGGGTCAAGTGAGATAAGACATGTATTAATAAGATGCTTAGAGCAGTTTCCAGCATTCAGCAAGTGCTTACTCAATTAGTATTAAATACAAGCTTTAAAATGGAAAGAGCCAAGATTCACATTGTAATAATCAACTCCTATAGGTTAGGAGAAGGGGACGACAGAGGATGAGATGGCTGGATGGCATCACTGACTCAATGGGCGTGAGTCTGAGTGAACTCCGGGAGTTGGTGATGGACAGCGAGGCCTGGCATGCTGCAATTCATGGGGTTGCAAAGAGTCGGACACAACTGAGGGACTGAACTGAACTGAACTGAACTGATAGGTTAATACTAAACTTTTTAAAGAACAATTTTTAAGATATGTGAGATGTGTTCTAGTTCAGTTATAATAATGAAGAAACTATTGTTCAGAACAATAATTAATTGTTGGGACATAGTACCTGAGGCATTAAAGACATAGAGTCCCATAAACTACTAAGGGGACAAGGGGAAAAAATTGAAACAGTGACAGATTTTATTTCCTTGGCTCCAAAATCACTGTGGACAAGACTGCAGCCATGAAATTAAAAGACGCTTCTTGGAAGGAAAGCTATGACAAACCTAGACAGCATATTAAAAAGCAGAGACATCACTTTGCAAACAAAGATCTGTCTAGTCGAAGCTATGTTTTTTCCAGTAGTCATGTATAGATGTGAAAGTTGGACCATAACGAAGGCTGAGTGCCAAATAATTGATGCTTTTGAATTATGGTTTTGGAGAAGATTCTTGAGAGTCCCTTGGACGGGGAAATCAACCTGAATATTCATTGGAAGGAATGATGATGAAGCTGACGCTCCAATATTTTAGCCATCTGATGCAAAGAGCCGACTCACTGGGAAAGACCCTGATGCTGGGAAAGATTGAAGGCAAAAGGAGAAGGGACGACAGAGGATGAGATGGGTGGATAGCATCACTGACTCAGTGGACTTAAATTTGAGCAAACCCTGGAAGATAGTATAGGGTCGCAAAGAGTTGGACGTGACTTAGCAACTGAATAACAACAAAAAATGACTAAGAACTGGTACAGACCCACTGTGGGTTGTTTCCAAACTATGATTTTTTTTTCCTCCTTTAGATGAGAGATAAACACTATATCTCAAGTTGGACAACTCGTTTAGAAGACAGTTTGATATTTCTCCTCCTTCAGTTGATATTATCCTCTATAGACATAGTTCCCCTCTTTACTAGGAGAGAACAATGGATTTGGATCTACAAATGTAAGTCCTAGCATTTTGAAATATTTATAGAGGCTTGGGCTTGATGTTTGAGGTACTAAGAGGGAAACTGCTTCCGGCTACAGTCTGGGAACAGATTAATCTGAACTTGGCTGATCAGAAAACATAGTCTTCTCATATTCTTCGGTGTAAGTCATTTCATAGGCTCAAATACCCTGGCAGCAACATAAAGAACATCATTTACAGAGTCATGTGGGTGGCAGTTCAAATCTTGGATTTAACTCTCAGCATTGATCTCTGGGAAAATTATTTAACTTCCTTGAACTGCAATTTCTTTTTCAACAATCTTGATAGGAGATTAAATGTGAGCATGTGTCTAAAGCACATATTACAGAGCCTGGCAGATGGTAGTTATTGGAATGTGAGTTGATTTGAGCATTACAGAGCAGGTTGATGTAAAGGCCTTTAAACATCCCAAAAATGAGATTCTTTAAGTCTATGAATCTTTAAATCCTGACATACAGCTTTTTCTCTACACATAAAATGTATGCCTACTTTGTGTAATTCAAAATCCCTATCCTACACATGATAAATAGAATCATCCAGCTGTGGTCAGTAAATTATGTAAAGAAATCACTTAGTGTTTTTCTGCTGAAAGAGGTAAAGAGGTTACCTCAAACACCATATTTGTCAAATATTAGGCTCATCACCTTATTAAATTGATCCTTTCTAATTTATTCATGCAAGTGAAACACCTAAGACTGTTTCATCACTCAAAGTGAAAATCAGAAGAGAAATCAACAGCAAACAAAACAACCCTCTTTATGGAAATACATTTTCTAATATAATAAAATTAAATCCAGGAACCTTTAATATCATGGAAAATGCACACACTGGGTTGATACAGCCTTCCTGTTAACACATTTAATGAGCCAGAATAGGGAGGAGGGCCAGAAGGGTGGAGAAATAATATGTCAAGGTGGAGGGAAATTTTCCTGGGATTCTAATCATAGTTTTTAAAACACCAAATAGCCAATAGGGGTTTCAGCTTTGATCGAAAGCCCTTTACAAAGCATAATAAAATAAAGGGCCATGGATCATGCCATAGTCTATGAGCATGAAATGCAGGCATTTCTCTTTAACTTTGCTTGCTCTGGAACTTCAAAAACTGCTTCAACCCCAATGGCAAAGCTGGAAGATTAGGTACTAATCTTTCCTCTTGAATTATTTTCTGATAATAGCTATTGTTTAATGGACTTATTGCTAGCATTCTGGGATATTACATATAAAAGGAAAAAATATCTTTCCTGGTCTTTTTGCTGACAAGATTAGAATTAAGTTAATAGCCATCCGATGCTCCTAATTTTAACTTAAAATTTATTAATTCTTCACAGACATAGCAATTTAAAATTTTCTGTCTTGACCCATACACACCAATAAGCACGTTATAAAAAAGTAAGAGGTAAAGGATGAAGAGAAGTAGACTGTAACAGGGAAGAGGGCAGATTGTAAAAGGGAGAGAAATGAAGAGAGCACCGACGATGCATCTGAAGAAACTGAGAGCGGTACAAGGTTTCATCATCAACTCCTTTATATTACTTTTCTTATCTTAGAACATTTCTTTGACTATTTCATTTCCATTTTCCAAAACCTTTTATTTACCCAAAGGCTAATTAGACATAAGGATGCTTTGCCCCTCTCTTTTCATTCCTTACTTCTGTTAATCCTTCCTTGTGCTTTCACATTATTATTGTTCCTTAAGTGAGTCATGAGTGTGCCTATGCATCTGAATACAAAAAAGCTCCTTTTCAAGACATGGATTCTGGCTGTGATTCTCTTGTGATCTTTTCCATGAATGGAGGTAACCTTCATAAACACAACATTTTCTTTCTTTAAAACTAGCTATGTCCTGGGCATAAGAACAGATTCTTATAAGATGATTGATCTAAAATTCCCTTTAAGAATATAAAGGGCTTTATAAGTTCAAGGGAGTAAATTAATACCCACAAAACAACCATTCACCAATGAGATAAGAAAAAATCCTTAACTTTGCTGATTTTTACTTAAGATTCCTAACATTTGAGTCCATTGAGGCTATATTCAAAGCCTACTCCTCTGGAAAATATTATAGGATTTTTAAAATATGGCTACAAAGAGCAAACGAAGATTTGAGTCTCCAGAGAAAAGTTCTATAAATTGAATGCTGCGTAGAAAACAATTTATTCACCTTAGGAAGATGAAAGGATGAAAAGACCCTGAAGGGTAATAAAACTTACCCATTTTTTTAGAGCCTCAAGAAGCTGTCTTATCAGTCTTGGAAGTTGGAATGTATTTGCAGTCTCAAAGAAAATCCTAAATAGTGTCCAAAGAAAATGTCTACACAGATTTTTAAAACTTCATGTTTTTTCATTATCTCTCTGTGACTTTACTTGAGAAAAATTTGTTCAGAATTATGATGTCATTATTTTTACATCTTTGTTCTACATTAAAATAAAATTCTTAATAATTAAAATATAATTACCATGTTTTAAAGTTCCTAGGTCATTTTGTAAAAACAAAATGGCTTTCATATATGCAAAATTTGAACTTAAATAACTTTAAAGTCTTATAATTTTGTTTCAGAAAACCTTTCTCAGTGAGTACAGCTAAATTAATAGGCAATTATTTGGTCATTAAATGTATATAACTTATTAGATCATGACATGGAACAAAATCATAAAGATTTAAATGCAAAAGACAATGATATGGCAAGTATAAATGAAAAAAAAAAAACAAGAAGATGAGTAAACAAAGAAAAAGAGAAATGGGGAAATAGTTTGTAAGGATCTGAGGAAACAAAAAAGGCAGTTTGACCATGAAATAGGCCAAGGTTTCATAGGTATTTGTCATCATAGAATTTAAGCTCTAATACAATGAGTAATTTTAACCTCCCTGGTGCTGGGAGGGATTGGGGGCAGGAGGAGAAGGGGGTGAATTTGAGTGAACTCCAGAGTTGGTGATGGACAGGGAGGCCTGGAGTGCTGCAATTCATGGGGTCGCAAAGAGTTGGACACAACTGAGCAACTGAACTGAAGTGAACTGTATATAACTGAACACTCTCCTTGTACTTTATTTCACCTGAGAAGAGAGCAAATAAAACGATCTGGAAGTCCACATATACATTCACCCACTCTCAGGTCCCCAGGTTGCCGTCTGTGGGATAATGCGACGAGGGTGCAATGCATGACTTTCTCAGTAGAAACCAGGATGCAGCAGTATACTGAGGGGAATTTCTTGATAGCCAATAAACTATTGTCAAGGAACATTGGCTCCCACTAAAGAGCTGCTGCTGCTGCTGCTAAGTCGCTTCAGTCATGTCCAACTCTGTGCGACCCTATGGACAGCAGCCCACCAGGCTCCTCTGTCCATGGGATTCTCCCGGAAGAATCCTGGAGTGGGTTGCCATTTCCTTCTCCAACTAAAGAGCTGCTGCTGCTGCTGCTGCTAAGTCGCTTCAGTCATGTCCAACTCTGTGGGACCCCATAGATGGCAGCCCACCAGGCTCCCCCATCCCTGGGATTCTCCAGGCAAGAACACTGGAGTGGGTTGCCACCTCCTTCTCCAATGCACGAAAGTGAAAAGTGAAAGTGAAGTCGCTCAGTCGTGTCCGACTCTTAGTGACCCCATGGACTGCAGCCCACCAGGCTCCTCCATCCATGGGATTTTCCAGGCAAGAGTGGTGGTCAAATTTTGTGACTTAACATAGAGTCTATATTCTATGGCTTTAGAGGGCTGGCAAAAGCTCATTGGGCAAAGACTGTGCCCATTTAGAAGCTGTGAAGAAAATATATTTACAGCACTTATATCTTACCATGGCAATTTTTACTGATACTCAGAACTATAATGAGAACCAGCTTAAGTCTTGCCAATCAATGTCGGGAGCAATGGGATAGGAATGAGGGAGAGAGGGTGTTGGAGGCAGGGTGGTGGAGACTAAACAGATATTCTCTGAAGTATGTTTTATGGCGCACAAAACCAGATAGATGTGCTCTTTCTCTTTGCAAAATATCTCTTTGATCAAATAACTTTAGGAAAAACTGTGTTGTCACACACACACACACACAACCTCCCTGGGGATTAAAAATTCACATTAGCACATAGTAAGTACACACATGCCAATATATATAGAAAGACTCTAAAAACTCCCTCAAGGCATAGCATTTCCCAAACATTTCTGTGCTGATTTCACTGGCATATTTAGAAACACTGCTTTGAAGAATGCGGTTTGATCTGTGGGAGCCATCTAAGATGTTGTGTAAGCAAAATGCAGGAAAGGGTAAAACTTTCAGCTACAAGAAGAATAAGGCCTGAGTATCTAGTATAAAACATGGTGACTATCATTGATAACACTGTCTTGTATAAATGAAATTTGCTAATAGAGTAGAGCTTAAATGTTCTCACCAAAATAAAAAAAAAGATAAATATGTGAGGTGATGGATGTTATGTGTAAATTAACTAGATGGGAGATCATTTCACAACGTATAGGTATATCAGAACGCTGTGATGTACACTTTAAATATCTTACAATTCTATTTATCAATTACACCTCAATAAAGCTGGAGGGGAAATGCAGGGCAAAATGGAGTACACAGGTAAGAAATCACCTTAACAGAGGAAAGTGCTTTATTAATTGCAAAAGTAAATGCCTGAAAAATGCTACACACTAAGGATTTTTAAACTACCTTCTGTATCTCCCCACTAAGTGGCCTCCAATCCTGGCTGCTCGTTAGAATTGCCCAGGATCTTTTTAATCATCAAAAGAGAGTCTGACTTAATTGATTTGGCTGCAACCTGAGCATCAGCATTGATGAAAAGTTTTCACATGATTCCAGTGCTGTCCAGTTGAGAATCACAAATGTAGAAATTTTCGTAAAATCCATCTTGAGACCAATGACAATGTTTAACTTATAACTAAAGGCTTTTGATCACCCCAGCAGGCTGTGGTGTGGCCTTGTGTAAAAGGTATTTGTAATTGATGTCGGCTTGGAAATCCTCTCATTCAATGCTAGCTCACCATCAGTCTGGTTCTCTGCCTTTATATTCTGTTTCCTTTTGCTTTAATACATTAGCCCTCTTGTTATGCTCTCTCCTTGAGTTTCCTCCCCCCACTACCATCCCCTCTTGCCTTTAGGAAAGGCGTTTTCTCATCTTGCCCCCTCTCCTGGCTGTGAGGAATCACTCACAGATGAAAACAGCTTTGGTGGTCAGCAGCTGAGGATAATTGGATTTGGAAGCACCCACCATCTAAATGCATACAGGTCAACATAAGCTGCTTCCTTCTTAGCTACAGCAGGAAGCCCAAAATAGGAGCAATTATCATGAAAGAAAATCTCATACTGCTGCCTAGGGGCAAGCAGCCCCTCCCACTCTCACAGCATCTACTACCTTTTATGGGCAATCTGTTTTCCTTCTAATTGGACATTCAGTGGTGCATAATAAAGCAGGGTTCTGTCTTTACGGATGCAGGTTATTTGTTTTGAATATACATGTAAACTTTTACACAAGCATCCAACTTTCTTTTATTATTGTTAAAGGGTAGCTTACTGTTTTTTCCTCCAGGCAACAACTGTATTTAATGAAATTGTAGATTTGAGTGTCAACTCCCAAAACAGGAAATGCGGAACTGGAGTTTATCTCTATTTTTCTTTCTTTCTTTCTTTTTTTTTTTTTTTTTTTTGTGGAGTGGGTATGGCGAGGCGTGCTGGGCGGAGGTTGTGGACTACTTCTATAGGAGGTAATCTTGAGGGAATAATTTTTTACTTTTCCCAAATAGTTCTGCAAACATGAAACACCAAAAATACAAAACAAAAGCTAGTATCTATTAAATGCATATGTGGGAAGGAGGAACTGAAGGATGTGAGGAATGGGGAGAGCACAGGAGGTGAAATCTGACAGGAGGAGGGGAGAAGGACACACTTAGGATGAAACACTGTGGGCTCAGTTGCCTTCATCTACAACTCTGTGAGTAAATAACTTTACAAGTGCTCTTTTCTTATTCTTGAAGCCTAGAGACTGACAATTTTGCTCAAATCCCGATAAAGTGATTTATTTAAAAGTGCTTCTTTCCAGAAAATCCACAGAATGGAGTCAAATAGTCTCTTCTCTACTCCCACCATCAATTTTTGTTATCTATACCAGCAAGGGAGTAATGTTTATGCTTTTTCCCTCCTGTCTCCACTATGTAAAGAAGAAATCTGTTTTTTATCAAGCACTCAACTTTTTAAAAAATATCATAGTATGAAACATCAACATATATAAACTGAGATAACTTCTTCAAATGAGAAAATCATCTGTATATAAGAAAATTAATCATCTTTCCAGACTGAACCCCCAAATTGAAGGGGTTGAAACTATAATATATAATCATCTGTTCTTATATCTGAGAAGAACTACTGGGACTGATATATTTCAGCACAGGATCTCAAGAGTCTCTTGAATTTCTGAACCACAAAAAGAATTCATGCTAGTAGTCTATACCTCTTTCACATATTGAAAAAACACTGATTTCTTTCCATATCTTCATAACAGGTTGCCTACACCACATTTTTGTTCATTTTGCTATCACTTGGTGCTTCGTTCATTTAGCGTGCAAAACCACTTTATCTAAGAAAATTCTACCAAAACTCTATCATGACAAATCAGATGAGAAGAGGTTCTGAAACCTTGGCTCTTGGGCAGACAAGGAGAGAAACTGGTCCACAGTGAGAGGGATCCTGGTTAAAGCTATGGAAGCTGACAGCCTCCTCGACAGCACTTCTGACCTCAGCAAAGGACATGAACTAAATGCTTTACTCCTTCTAAAACTTGGGCATTTTTTTGAACTGATGAGATGTAGTGAACTAACATAAGGGAATGATGTCATTATTCATTATATATCATCATCTTTCAGTTGCTCAGTTGTGTCTGACTCTGTGATGCCATGGACTGTAGCATGATAGTATATAACACCATTTGGAGCAGAGCAACCTTTGAAAGGGGTGTCCCAGGTGGTGCCAGTGGTAAATAACCCTCCTGCAAATGCAGGAGGCATAAGAGATGCAGTTTTGATCCCTGGGTTGGGAGGATCCTCTGAAGGAGGACATCACAGCCCCCTCCAGTATTCTTGCCTGGAGAATGTCATGGACGAGAAGCCTGGCAGGCTACAGTCCATGGGGTCACAAAGAGTTGGGCACGACTTAAGGGATTTAGCACTCACGCATGGCAACTTTGAAAGGGCACCATTGGAGATCACGGCAAACCAGCAGAGACTTGGCCATGATTTTCATTCTCACCAAATCCTTACCTGGATCTCCTGTCTGTGTCAATCAAACAGATTCCATCTTTTTATGCTCTCTCAAAAAGAAATAATAAGAATAATATAGCCCCCCTTTATTTTTCCCCTTCCTTATTACTGGTCTTCATCAGGCTATAAGGAATTCAGTAACTCAGAGCCACCTACCCATCGCTTTTGCTGCATTTGAGAAGCAAGGCATGAGGGAAAAACAATAAACCACACTCTGTTAATTTCCACATCTTTCATTGCTCAGAAATTATGATGACAGCATATTAAATAAAACTCCTAAAATGCCATCTTTTATTTGAATCAAGTCCAGGGGTCCACAGTATCACCACATTGGCCCATTAGCAGTCTGTTCCTATTGATAATTCATGTTCTGTCATCAGAGAGAACAACATAGTATCCTGGCTGACAACATAGTATCCTCCAGGAATTCATTTTTACTGGCCAGATTGCATGAGGCCAAGTTATGGGAACTCTAAAATAAAATAGGAACATTGAGAAATATCAACCCATTGAAGGTTCTTGGACGGGGAAATAACAAGAAAAAAAAACAACTTGCTTTTGAGTGAATAACCTGGGAGTCATATGTAAATTACGACAAAATGGAAGATACTGGTATAAAAGATAAGAGCTATAAATAACAGTGGTGCAGGTATAAATGAAAATGAAGAATGCAGAAAGAAGAGAGAATGAATTAGGATGGTAAGAGAAAAATACTTGGAATTTAGGATCTGACTGGATCTAAATAAAGACATACACACTTCTAAATTGACTGCAAGAAAAAAGACCTTCAAGACTGGGGGAATTTTGATGACAAAAGAGAGAAGTTTAAAAGAACATTTGCTAGAGATAGGAACTTGACTTTGGACATGCCGAGTTCAAAGTAAAGGCAAGGTATACGAGTAAAGGTATCCAACAGGTGCCTGGTGACTCTGAAGTGACACCTTGGTGAGAAGGCAGGGCTGGAGATGGGCATGGAGGAGATAAAACATAGAGGTGACATGTGAAGCTGTAAGTGGATGAAGTAACCCAAGAGTGAGCGTGGAGGGAGTTTCAAAGGAAAGATATGCCAAAGAAGAGGAGGACAATGAATCTGGATGCAAAGAAAGAAAAGAATGCAGCACGGGGCAGGTCAGAAGACAGGAGACTCTACGGCAAGGCAGATGTGATGTGGGCAGGGCAGCAGCACAGTAGTTACTGGATCTGGATTTTGTTCTGGACCCACTGTTTTACTAACTCTCACAGACCTTCTCTGAACAAATTCTTCGTATGCAAAGTACGGCATTCAGATGAGCTTAGCATTTCCCACAAGTTGTTCCACAAAAGATTTTAAATCCTACAGAAAGCAAATGAGGTGTCCTGTGTCCAAACACACTTAAGACATGCCTATTTAAAATACTGTGAAATAGGTTTTGCTTATTGCAGGAGTTAGATAATTTTTATAATACTGATATGCATCATGAATCTTCAAGATGGGAGACACAGTGTGTAATGTTTCTGAAATTATTTGACAAAAGAATGTGTGTGTGTTTGTGTGTGTAGTAGCAGCATTTCACAGTATCAATGGAACTATGGAAACACTAGCCTAGAAGATTTCTAATGACTCTCCCAACTCCAGAATTTTATGACTCTATCGGGCATAGAATCTGATTCTTGAAACTCTTTGTTTAATAACAATACACAGCAATATTAATGCCATCATTAAATGTTATCTTTAAGCCCAGAAATCTACATTTATTATTTAAAAATCTGTTTCTAATCCATATTTATCCATGGTAATCTATACTATCAAAAATGACACATTAATATAGTACTCCAAAAGAATTATGCTTTCAGAAATCTGCAGCTTTTTTTTATCAAAGGAGAGATTTTTATTAGGTGAGGTGATAGATGTCAACCAATCCTACTGTGGTAGTCTATTCACAATATATAAGCACACCAAATAATCATGCTACATGCTTGAACTTACACAATACTCTATGTCAACAATATCTCAATACAAGTTGTGTGTGTGTGTGGGGGGGGTATTTTTGTGCACACTAGATAAAGAATCCACTTTTTTTGCCTCAAAATAGAGGAACCTTAGAACTAAGTGTTATGTATTATTTAAAATTAAGAGGGGGGGGAATATTTACATGAAATTCATGATACGTTTATCTCTGGCTCTAACTCTGAAAACAAGCCGACTAGCCAATCTTGCCTACCACATTCAACAGAAGTTTTTCCACTGTCTACCCTGTCCTTACTGATTCTTCACTCATAGTTTTCTTGTTTGACCCTGTTTGCCCGTGTTGCTGACCAATCCCAACTCCCCGACAACATGGCTCAAGTCAAAGTAATAGTTTCACTGAATTGTGATCTTTCAGTCTTTATTTACAGATTAATTAACTTGATTTTTAAACAAATTTTACATGCACAGGAAAAATATCAAAGGATATTAGATCAAATGTTAATCATAAAACTATTAGTATTTCCTATTTCTACTGCTGTTTTTCTTTTTGCAGTTGAAAGTTGATGTACAATAATATATTAATTTCAAGTATATTACATAAATGATTTGACATCTGCATACATTACAAAGTGATCACCATGATAAGTTTAGTAACCATCTATGCCCAAAGTTACTACAATATTACTGACCAGATTCCTTCTGCTGTATATTATATTCTTCTACTGCTATTATTCTTATTTCTGTTATAATTATTTGTTTATTTTTATTAAGAAATTATTTGAAGCTTTGTTACATGGCTCCCAGCACTCAAACGGGTATAATAATTAGTATGAAGATCTGGGAAGTAGGACTAGAAATTTATAGTCGGTTACTCTGACAGCAATCATATGACAATTAACAGGCTGACATTAAGAGAGGTGGCGGAAGAAGATGGACGCTGAGATCTATTCCTACATAGGAATGGATCTTCATTCAACATGACAGGTATGGGTAATGAGGAAAATGGCTAAATATAATGCTATAGCTTTGTATGTTAAACCACATGAAAATACACATGGCATTTTATTTGAAAAAACTTAATTCAGAATAGGAGAAAACACAAAGGGGTAAGCTTGAGGGGTTAGAAAATGATAGTATACGATATACCTCTTCCTTTGTTGCTAAATAAATGATACATTGATATAGTTTCATGTGAAAATGTACTAAACAATATTACACATGGTCCAATATCTTCTACCGTTTTTACTAAAATGTTATTGTTAAAGTCTGCTAGCTTTAATTTACCGAAATGAAAATCAGCAAAGACACACTTTAAATTGTTCAACTACTGCATGAATTCGACTCCTCCAAACAGGGAAAGCAGTGCCCTTGGCTGTCACGGGACAGAAGGCTATGATAAGAAGGTAGGCTATCTGGTGGTCAATCTCTTCCTTTGTTGCTGAATAAATGATACATTGATATAGTTTCATGTGAAAATGTGCTAAACAATATTACACATGGTCCAATATCTTCTACTGTTTTTACTAAAATGTTATTGTTAAAGTCTGCTAGCTTTAATTTACCGAAATGAAAATCAGCAAAGATACACTTTAAATTGTTCACTACTGCATGAATTCGACTCCTCCAAACAGGGAAAGCAGTGCCCTTGGCTGTCACGGGACAGAAGGCTATGATAAGAAGGTGGGCTATCTGGTGGTCTCCTAGGAGGAGTCACTGGCCATGGCATCCCTTTTGTGAACTAGTTCCTAAACTTTTCTAACAGAGATGTAGAAAATAACAGACATATTTCATGAGGAAATTTGGGGAAATCTTAATTTTCTTCATTCTAACTTTACAATGTAATCACATTGAACTTCAAATGATACTCTGACTCTTCAAAAGATTATCATAATTGTACCGCTTTCCTCATCAAAGTTAGAAAACCTGAACCAATTGTCAGCATTAAATTAGCTCTATAAATTTTATTTCAATGAATATATATATATATATATTTTTTTTCTTTCACAAAAAACCATGTGATAGAAAACATTGCCAATTTCCGCACTGGCTCTTTTAAATGATAATTTGTTTAAGGGCAGGGTATTTTTGAAATCAGACACAACAATGCCATCATGTAAAAGTGACTCTATATTCAGTTATACCATCTTTTGGACAAATGTATTAGAAGCAAGGAACTCAAGTGACACTTTCATTTTCCTTCTGAGTCAAAGTGTCTGTGGTATTAGATCTCAATGTAGTAGCTACAGCATCCATACAAATGTAGGTATGAAGTAAACTAAAGCAAAGTTGGTCCTAAATTTTTAACAAAACCTACTCTCTCCAGTTTAAAAGAACCTGAGAATATAAAGAGTTCCTTTCAGCTTTCTCTCAAATAGGAAAAGATTTTAATAGAGAAAGTGATGAATAACAATGGTCACATTGATTTCCTGGGAAGTGGTCATTTCTCTCTAAATTTTCCGGGGTAATATGATTGTCATCCTAAATATCCTAATGCTGAAATGCGCACTTAGAATTTCTCCTTTTTTGAGAAGAAGGGTATAGACAATGAAAACTTTCACATATAAACAGTTTACTTCTCAAAGAAAGCCAAATGAGCATACATTACAAAAGCATAATCATTAGT
>SJXQ01012563.1:112076-246718 GCA_006408695.1 Aepyceros melampus
ACCTCTTTATTAGAGTAAAGAGGATTTACAATTTGAGATGATACCTGCCATCCTAGAGTTACAAAGGACAGAGAGCAGAGCATTATTTGAGAAACTACCCTAAAAGATCCTAAGGCTCTAGTAATGCTTAAAACCCAAAGTAATTATCTCATATCTGAACCAAGAAACAAAAACACATGATGTGTAGAAGGTTTTAACATAGCAGCATCTTGCCAGTTTCCTGAAATTTTGAAGTGAGCTTTGTCTCTATTTTCTTCCTGCAAACACTGTAAAGCCTTCATAATCTTACCTTTGACCTACCATCCTTCATGAGCTAGATTTTCCTGCTTAAATAAGTATTCTGCTTTGCTAACTGGACATGGGCTTTTGAGTATAAATGACCTACTCTATTGTTAGATTAAGTCCAACATCTCACTTGGGGGAAAATTACAGTGTTCAAGGACCTGAGTGAAATTTATTTTTATTGCATACTCATTTTTTTTCAAAATGGCACATATAATCCTCACTGTAAATAGATTATATAAAAAGAAAAATATTGCTTTTAAAATCTCATTTTATTTGGACTCAGAAAAGAAATATTTATACGTTCCCATAGTATGCTCAACTTTCTTCAAATAACTTTTGATATTCTAAAATTTAGTTTTTGTCATAGCAAGAAGAATATTCTACCACTAAACTCAGAAATATTTTATATTTATTTAACTATACACTGTGGCTTCCCAGATCGCTCAGTGATAAAGAATCCACCTGCAATGCAGGAGACTCAGGTTCAATCCCTAAGTCAGAAGATCCCCTGGAGAAGGAAATGGTACCTACTCTGCTATTCTCGCCTGAGAAATCCCATGCACAGAGGAGCCTGGTGGGCTACAGTCAATGGGATCACAAGAGTCGGACATGACTTAGCACCTAAGCAACAATAACAAACTACATATTACTTAAATAAAGAAAGGAGACATGTATCTTTCTGGTCAAAGCATAGCACATAAAGCACACATTTCTTTTAGATTAGAGTCACCATGCAATGTTGTCTACCGGATGGAGCAGAATCAAGTCTTTAGATACACAGTGGTAAATGACTCCATTGATTCATGTCTTTTTCACAAGACACATGAGGAAATTTTCCACTGGACTGGGGTTGAGCAGTCTACATATGTAGGTCAATGGAAAAGCTTTCCTTGGTTTTTGGTCTATCATTCTGTTGGTCCAAGTCTTTCTTGATTATTAGACTCTCATCCCATTTTCCCTTCAAATCCTACTATAATCCACATATCCCAATATTCAAAGTTCATATCTCTCGATCTGTATTTGCAGCTCTGCAAGATATATAATCTCAGTTCCATTAATAATTTCCTTTAAAAGTACTCAACTTATATATAGGAAGTGAGAGAACTGAGCCAGAAACAGAGATGGTGCTAATGTAATACAGCGATATGATTTTAACTCAGGTCAGACGACCTTGTTTTACATACCAATTTTATTGCTCGCTCTTCAGGGTCCCCTGGATGTGATCATAGCACCTACTTCATGAGGTTAATTTGTGGGTAAAATGATGTTTAGAAATGTTTGACACTGTTCCTAGCAGTGCTCAATTATGCTGTAATTATAATTAACAAGGCAAAGTTGTCATGTGTTATACTAAGAGCAGACCTGATAATAATAATGACACCAAAATTCTATTAAGTGAATATTTTGATTCCTTAAATCCTAAAGTCTCATTAGAGATCTGAGTTGGCACTCCAATGAATTTCCTTTAATTCAGTTCAGCAACAACGTAATAATCAAGCATTAACTATTTGCACTGTGATAGATGATAGAGAATAAACGGAGAGGGAGAAGGAGAAAAAGGACAAGAACTGACATAAGAGATGCAGGTTAGATTCCTGGGTCAGGAATATCCCTTGGAGGAGGGCATGGGAACCTACTCTAGTCTTCTTGCCTAGAGAAGGCCATGCACAGAGAAGCCTGGTGGGCTAAAGTCCGTAGGGTGGCAAAGAGTTGGACCCAACTGAAGTGACTTAGCATGCACACACAACATTCATTATTAAGTTAGGTGTCAGACATTATATTCAGTATACTCTTGGCCAAATAGACTGAAAAGTCATCAAGCTGGCAGGTGGTAAAGCTAAGATTTGAACTTGAGTTCTCCTGACTTCAGTCTGTATTCTTTAGTGAGAAAGGCAAGTAAATAAGCAACTATCCAGAGGATAGTATAGAGTGTACCGAGTACTATGGAAGATTGGGGAAAGGGTGATGAAGTTTAACGTGGCAGAACTAGACCAGACAAGATAGAAGAGGAGACACTGAGTTTATTAATACTAGGGAAAAATAACAAAATGTAATAAGACATTCAATGTTTATTTAATGATTACTGTGTGTACTATTCTAATGTTTTATCCAGGCAACATATAGATAAGGGTGAGAAAATGTGTTTTGGCAGAAAGATCAGACTCAACCCAGAGCTGAGACAGCAAACAGAAACCAACACAATAATGTAAAGCAATTACCCATCAATTAAAAAGAAATAAAATTTTAAAAAAAGAAGGAACTTAATAGTTCAGTGTACTTAGTGTTTGTACGCACAGGGAAATGACAGTGATGAACAAAAAATGCAGGCTAAGGCCAGTGTTTGGAGCACTCTCTGGATGCTGCGCTAGAAAGGAAAAAATAGATTTTATCCTAGAGAAAAAAAATAGAATCAGGTTAGGTTTCTTAGCAAAAGAGTCATATTAATCAGATCTAACGCTTTAGACTGCAAAGAGAGCCAACCAGTCCATTCTGAAGGAGATCATCCCTGGAATTTCTTTGGAGGGAATGATGCTGAGGCTGAAACTCCAGTACTTTGGCCACCTCATGCGAAGAGTTGACTCATTGGAAAAGACTCTGATGCTGGGAGGGATTGGGGGCAGGAGGAGAAGGGGACGACCGAGGATGAGATGGCTGGATGGCATCACTGACTCGATGGACGCAACTCTGAGTGAACTCTGGGAGTTGGTGATGGACAGGGAGGCCTGGCGTGCTGCGATTCATGGGGTCGCAAAGAGTCAGACACGACTGAGCGACTGAACTTGAACTTGAATGCTTTAGAAAAATAAATTAATTAGAAAAGTAAGAAATGATTGGAGTTAGTGTCTCTAGAATAAACAGAAAATAACTTAAAAATTAAAACACAGTGAGATTACTCAAATTGTTCAAGTATGAAATGAAAGAAATTGAGCTTTTAAACTGGGAGTATGAATGAATCTGCCAGGAGTGGATATACTAGGTCTTCAAGAAACAGAATTGACAGAATTTGATAGTAATGACAAAAGAGAGGTCTTCAAGATATTCAGGTCATATCGCCAGTAAGTAATGTGTCTATAGTTCCAGAGAAGAGAGCCAGAAACAATGATAGATGATGGAGAGATGAGAAGCCATTGGTTGATGGCTAGAGTTCACAGTACTTCCACATAAATATATATATGATGGGTATTGTAAGTATCCACAGCGTATGTAAAATGTGAGGGTGAGGATTAATGGAAGGTGAGGCTGTTCAAGCAAAAATTTCAAATTCTTGTGAAAGAGCTAGCAGTGAAGAACTGGATTAGCTTGAGAGAAACTGGATTTTTCATTTTCTTTTTAAAAAGATGAGAATAAACTTCTTTTTAACGTCTAAGAGAAAAGAAGCAAAAGGAAAAGGGACATATTTTTGAATATCCTAGACAGACAGTGACAGAGCAAGATTTAGGGGAAAAGGAAACAGGCCTTGATGAAGAGCATGACAAGGGAGAACCCCAGAAAGAATATAAACCTCGGTTACCTGAGGCAGAAAAGAAAGTAGGAAAACTGGGCCAAGACAAAGGCTATTTCCAGCCATTGATGAGAAGAGTTGCTGGGTTTTAACATGTGTGTGTGCATGCACAGCATGAGTTTAATCATTTCGCTTCCTCTACAGCAAAGCCTGAGATGAGTTCATTTGCAAGAAGAGGGACAGTCAAGTTGGGATAGAAGCTTGAAGGAGGAAATATCATTTGAAATTTCCCCTTTGAGAGATAGACAGAGTTTGCAGAACTATCGTCAGGCTCAATTTCAAATGCTGGCATTCTAAATAGCAGAAGAGAGTTTTTTCCTCCATCATTAGCCGTAATTCTGGAGGAAGAGGTTTTCAGTTATTTCAGTGCCGGACATTGCCTCCTGCCTGCGTGGAACAGTGAAAGGACGAAAGAACTAAGAATAGTTCTAAGACATTTCTTAAAATAGTTCAGCCAGGAATCTAAGACAAGAAGGAAGGAGGATGGATAACAATAATAACAAGGATGACGATAGTGGTGGTGGCATCACTGTGTAGCTTTTAGAGTGTGCTTGGCAGCGTTCTATGGATTAATTCTTTCATTCTGTATAAAGTCACGTCATGAATGCAAAAAAATAGGTTTATTTCCTAGCCAGATGTACACTCCACATCACACTCGCATTTTTAATATGTTTTACTTGCAAACGCATTTGTGTGTAACACATCATTTCCAAGACACATGGGCAATTTGTTTTCACTTTTCTAATTCACATTCTAGATGGCTCCAGTTCAGCACTGGAAAATTTAGCTCATTTTCCAAACATTACATTAATGCATGATTTAGGAAGTAAACAAGAGTTGAAAACAAAATCCTCTTGGATATTCTGTTGCTTTAAAATCTGAAGGGTTCTGTAATCCTTTAAATCTGTAATCACTAAGAAGAAATCCATTGTCACTAAACCACATGTAGCTCTCTACAGAAACCATGTAATGCAAAGTTCTCCAGAGAATAACTATCATTAACTGTGACTATGAACAATAATGAATCTTCCTTGTTGCTCAGGTGGCAAAGCATCTGCCTGCAATGCAGGAGACCCAGGTTCAATCCCTGGGTCGGGAAGATCCTCTGGAGAAGGGAATGG
This sequence comes from Aepyceros melampus, assembly GCA_006408695.1. Lineage (NCBI taxonomy): Eukaryota > Metazoa > Chordata > Mammalia > Artiodactyla > Bovidae > Aepyceros > Aepyceros melampus. The sequence continues at coordinate 116,985 of SJXQ01012563.1, forward strand.
CAGCCCACTCCCGTATTTATCCTTGCCTGGAAAACCCCACGGACAGAGAAGCCTGGCGGGCCACAGTCCAGGGGGTCGCAAAAAGTCAGACACAACCGAGCAACTAAAACTACCACTTACTACTATGAACAATATCAGTACGGTACGAGGCCACTTACACGTGCGTGCTATTTTATTTGACATCATACATGTCTTTATGCTCTTCCTTTGAATTGAAGTTACAGCAAATCCAACACGGTAATAAAATTACCAGAGGTGAAAAAGCAGGAATCTAGTATGTGAAAATATTCAACAAGATGCATAAACAAGGAGCCATATTTGAATTAAAGCTGGCCTTCTAGGCACGTCTATCATGAAAATTTTAAAACCCTCAAATAATCTTTAAATTGATCTATTTTAACATGATTATTACAACCACAAAACTATATATATATACAACCACAAAACTACATATATAATCTCTACATGTTTGATTGTATCATTAATATTAGAAAATATAGTACATTCTTTTAAAAATTTTACATTTTATTGAAGTCATCACAGAATAAATTTACTTAGTGTAAATATTTATAATCATTTATACAATTTTGAATATCTATGATATTTGCTTCTATTGAGCTTTTCTTCTTTTCCAAAACATTATATATTTTAAATTTAAAGAAAATTTATCTGCTTTTATTATCATTTTGAGATATTTTTCTCCATAGTAATCTTTCCTATTTCCATCGCTCCTTTGTAAGACCTTTTCTTAACCTTAATTCTATCTGTGGTGCCTTTAGCTCCTTCTATTTTTGTATTTTGAAATTCTTGGGGGCCTCCATAATTTTCAACTAATCTTCTTGCATAAGATTAAATTTAAATTCTTCCTTGTAATGACATAAGATCTTTAATAAATGATGTTATATCTTCTAATGTATTATGGTGATAATTATCAGTGGCACTTTAATTTTTGTGGAGTTTCCCTCTCCTCTCTAAAAACTAAGTAAAATGAGCTCAGGGGTTTAGGTGACTTGTTCAGAGTCACAGATCAAGGAACAAAGATCTCCTCATACTCAGACCCTTACCCCAAGAATCAAACACATAGAGAGGGCTGTACCCCAAATCTCCCAGCCCCATTCCTGAAGACCTCAGTCTACTTAAGGTTAATTTTTGAAATCTATCTAGGATGGCATTTGTTAGTTGTCAGAAGCTTGAGTAGCCGCTGTACAAAAAGCCTTCATGTATAAACATCTCCGAAACAGGCAAATGATAGATACACATGAGCATTTTTTATCTTCCCAGCTTCAGCCTTTTGCTAGCTTATAAATTTTTTAGCAGGGAGCTATAATGCTATTGAATTGATGACAGCAACAGACAAGAATTTGGAGACAGGAAGATTCCTTCAGACAGACATTCCCCAGACAAACTGATAGCACTTAAGAGTTTAAGTGACACCTCTTCTCTAAAATCCCTGGAACAAAACCCCCCAAAAGCCATCAGATCTCTTGGCATCAGGTGTGAACGCAACAGAATTCATCCCTTGGATTATATCATATTACCCTATAAGCTTCTATGTTAACAAATCATATAGAATACAGCTCCGCTTTGTTTCCTCTGGAAAGTAATTAGGCAAAATCTTTTCTCTGATTTTCATTTACCTTTGATTGAAAAACAGCTGGCTACCCAGAGGAATTTTCCATTTGATATTCAGCATAAGAACTGTCTTTACTTTTATGTCAATTGAAATATATCTTTTATTTTGACAATAACTTGGACATATATACATATTTCATTGAAATGCAAATGAATAATGTATCAGAAGAAAATTAACAGAAAGTATGCATGCCTTTGTATACTTTTTAATTTTTTGCAATTTTTAAACACAAAAAATTTTTAAATGTACTTTCCATTTACAGTTATTATCAAATATGGTCTTGATAACACCAAGACACTTTTCTAATCCATCACTACACTGACTTTTAAAGGGACTGAAATGAGACTATGCGCTATGTTTAAATTTATCCATGGTCAATAACCAGGAGGCTGGAGGTCCAGCACTGTCAGAAGCCACACTGAAGGCCTGGCACCAGGTGCTTTTCTCTCTTAGTCAGTTTTCTCATTTTTAACACTGACAGGAGATAACTAGGTGATTTTCATTTTCAGACCCTTTACCGTCCTGTATTGTACATTCAGAGATAATATATTCCTAAATATTAACATATTCCTATATAAGCTATGGAAGGGAAAATTGCCTCAGTATCGGACCAGTCTGGTGGATGGCCGGATGGCTTGCCAAAGACCTCTGGCCAGATGGGAGTTTTATGTAAAACTGATGCAGCCTTCTCCTAATTCAAAATACTCACAGAATTTCTGGAACTGCTTCAAAACAACCCTTACCAAACACATTTCGATGAGTTATGTCTATGCTGATCAGAAACATATGGATTGAATTTTCCTAAGGTTTAAAAATTAAATGCAAAGAGCATAACAAAATGAATTTTTCCAAAACTAAAAAATTAAATCGTGTAAGATGCAAGAAGCCACTGAGCTCTTCCCATCCTATACTAGTTCCCTCTGAGAGCGGCTCCTTGGCTACCCATCCTTTCTTCTTTTTTCCTCAAATTATGATTAGGGGATTGAATATTCACTTATTTTTACTTTTGCTATATTAGCTGGCATTGGAAGAAAATCCGACTGAAATTCATGACCCCCACATGTGAGCAGTTATTACCAGTACTCCTTTAGTTAGGTAAGATGGCCTCACTAATGCTTGTCAGTAGCCTGGAAAACGTGTCCTTTGCTAAAGGAGAACCAAGTCAAAGAGGAGAGATAAACAAGATCTCTCACAATCAAAGATGAATGACTCCAAGGGCAGTCCTTCCCAAAAGAGAATTAGGACAGGGAGGATGGTGGGATACAGTGATGCAATGTCTAGTATTGAATCAGTCAGTACGGTAGCTTCCAGCCATATACGGTTATTTAAATTTAAGTTAGTTTGACTTACATTAAAAATTCAGTTTATCAACTGCAAGAGCCACATCTCAAGCTCTCAATAGACACATGTGGCAGATAACTGCTCTACTGGAAAGTACAGATATAATACATTTCCATTGTCACAGAAAGCTCTATTGACCAATCCTGGCCCAATATAATGCCTAGCATGCAATAGCTGCCATATGAAAATTCAAGACACCAACTACAAACTAATAAATACATTTTGAATACCTAAGATTAATTGAGTCAAGTTTGTTTTCAAAGAAAATAAATTTCCTTTTTCTGCAGATTTTTGGGCCATCCTAATATATACATTATGTCTGAATATCACTATGCTAATCAGTTGATATAATTTACGCAGCTTCTATTAATTAGTATAAAACATCAGTTCAGCTATATTTTCTCTCAATTATCATTAAAATGATCTTGTATAGATTTAATTATAGGAAACTATTTAGCATAGAAAGCATACTCATTTAACCTTCACAGAACTCTACAATTAAGGATTATCATTTCTGTTTTATAGAAACAGGTATGGAAACAAGTTAATGGAATCAAATGACACAGTTACACAGCTGTATTCAAATTTAGAGGAATCGAAGGATTATTTATAGTGCATGCATGCTCAGTCACTCAGTTATATATCTCACTCCTTGCAACCCTATGGACTTTAGCCTGCCAGGCTCCTCTGTTCATGTCATCTTTCAGGCAAGAATACTGGAGTGCATTGCCATTTCCTTCTCCAGGGGATTTTCCCAACCCAGGGATCAAATGCATACCATATAATAAGGGCCTAATAAATATTGCATTTTTGTTGTTGCTGCAGTTATAATGAATAGAATTACAGCCTGAAATCACCAACTGTAATAGTTTTCAAAAATGGCTCCCAGTGAGGAATAAGCAATGAGCTTATTCATGTGTGTGTGTGTGTGTGTGAAAGCTGCTCATCCGACTCTTTGTGACCCCATGGACTATACAGTCCATGGAATTCTCCAGGCCAGAATAGAGGAGGGGGTAGCCTATACCTTCTCCAGGGGATCTTCAAACCCAGGGATCGAACCCAGGTCTCCCACATTGCAGGCGGATTCTTCACCAGCTGAGCCACAATTAAAGCCAAAGAATATTGGAGTGGGTAGCCTATCCCTTCTCCAGTGGATCTTCAGGGCCCAGGAATCAAACAGGGGTCTCCTGCATTGCAGGCAGATTCTTTACCAACTGAGCTATCAGGGAAGCCTGAGCCTATTCATGTCTATATGTAATCTACTTACACATTGAATACTGGACTGACCTGTGACTGCCTTTAACCAAAAGAATGTGGTAGAAGTGACACACAGTTCTAGTTTCGAGCTAAACCTTTATAAAGGCCTGACAGCTTCTTCTCATGCACTTTTGTGAGCCTTTGAGCCAACTTGTAAGGAGTCTAGTTAACCTGATAGAGACATATGGAGAAACCATGTGGAAAGACCACAGAGAGAGAGGGAAACCATGGAGATTCTATAAAGCAATACAGAGGCCTCCCCACCTTACCATCCTATCTGAACACAACCTTCCAGTCATCTCTCCCAAGACACTGGAAGCCATCTTTCACGTTCTAGCCTTGGCCACCGCTTGGCCACAGTCACACAGTGACCCCAGAAGAAGAGTCATCCACTGAGACTTAGTCAATCAATAGAAACATGAAAAATAATTCAATGTTATTTTAAGCCATCTGGTGGCTAAGTGGCTTGTTATAAATAACCAACAAATAACCTAATACTTGTTTTAAAACTACATATGAATCTTCAAAATCATTGTAGTCAGAGATAATATTTAGGTTTCTCTATCAATTGTCTTCTATTTGATACATTCTCAATTATGTCTGTCAAATATACCTCACATCTAATTTTTTCTAACACAGATTCTCTGCTATGTTAAAGTAAATCTACCTGATTTACGATTCATATAACCTCTTTCTTCAAGTTTTACATCTTTGATTCACAACATTTTCATTATCTGTGATATTTCCCTTTTTCCTAGAGGTCAATCTATTTTCACTTTCTTCTTCCTGGAAGCCTTCCTCCACTTTACCACTATTTTTCCATGGCTCACATATACACATTTTGAACCACATTAATGCACTGATATATATTTATAGTAGGTGGCTTATTTAGTATTAAGTTTCATTTGTGCCTCAATCTGATTTTGTCTTTGAAGAACAACAATGTAAACTTTTGTATTTTTATGTAGTACTTAGTATATCACACAACGCTATATACAGATTGTCTCCTAGGACAGACTAACATCACCAAGCTCTAGAAATAGCTGATTATAACACCAATGTCAGTTCACTAACATAATAAGAAAAATGATTTTTAAAGTAACATCACTAGATAGAATGATTTTATCACATTATGGTGGTTTTAACCTATAGGCAAACAACATGGGAAGCTAATTATAATCAAAAGCTTGCTTATTGAGGGTGGAACATTTCTTAATACAATTTGATTGTATTATGGAATCTATCTAAGACAGTCTCATGTATCCATAGCCACAATAAGCTTATACCCATTGCCTAGCCATCCTCAGGTCAGGCATATTCTTTCTACACTGTGTTGAATAAATACTTCTTAACTGGATCTTTATTCACTCAAAAATAGTCACAAAGCATCAACTATATATCAGGCATTAAGGATAAGGAAAAAAAAAAAATGACCTAAGGGGACAAAAATTCTCATCCTAATGGAAGTTACATTTTAGGGAAAGTTTCTGACTTACTGCTAAGCTCTCTAAAATAAATTCTTAAAAAAATTATTTTTAAAGTATGCTCATATGTATATAGCTATTGTTTTCTATATTAGAAAATTTATATTTTACCTGGAATTCTGAACCTATAAAGCTGTCAGAATAAGCAAATACCCACTGACACTGAGATTAAGAACTTCAGTTTGCAGATGTGTAAACGGTTAGACCATCCTTCTCAGTGCACTAGTGTAAAGCATTAAATCCTTATATTAACAAGAATCATTATAGCCCTTTATTTCAAAAGTGATTTAGAATTTTTAAAATAAACCCAAAGCAACCATCTAGTACAGTCTATATTTTCTGATACATCCTTTAAACTAATGCTCATTTCTGCAAAAATCACCAAAACATCTAAATGAAAGGAGTTTATTTGGTTCAACCTAATGTTATCCCACTGCTGTCAGTTTTCAAGCCTCATCATCACCTAATAGGGAGCAAATATGTTATGCCTCTGACAACCTAATAAGGTATCCAGGGGATTTTAAAAATATTTAACTGGGCTTGGTAAAAATCCTTCCCCCCAACCCCCACCCCCTACTCTCTAAAAATATAAAGCCTTTAGTCTTTAGTAATACAGATTGAAGGACCTGAAAATGTCTATAAACACATTTCCCTGCTTATCTAGGGTTCTCCTCTGTTCATTGGGATCAATGTTTAGATTGTTTTCAGAGAGGGGACAGCACCTTGTCAATGCCTGTTACATGTCAAAGGGTCATCTGAGCTTGAATCCACCATTGGAGCCTGGAAGGAATGCATTTACTTTTAACAGGCTGAAGTTTGGGCCTGTGAAAAATTATTATGTCAAGGTATAGCCATTTAAGGAGGGTTAGTGTAAAGTTACTCCACCATTAGGCCTATGGACTGAAATGATCAGCACTTTGAGAAAACTCCTGAGTATTAATGGAAACAGGAAATGATGACAACAAGGTAAATAACAAAATACCACCTATGGTAGTAATGATGTTAAAAATAGTGTTATGGAATTCAAAGGGTTCACAAATTTGAATTACTAGATGTGGTTCCTAAAAATATTCCTCGTTGTAAATTTGTGTTTTTCCCTAATAAAGACTTCTATAATAGAGATATTTTATCAGCATGTTTATTAACATCTTTCATCTACTATTTTATAAAAGTACAAGACTCATTTAGTAGCTCATTTTAGTCTCCTATAGACTCCTTCTACTTACCAATTCAAGCGTGTGACACATATTTCTTTGCTGAAAGTTTTGCTACAAGGCTTTGTTCTTTTAATTGGAGGAAATTGCCTTACAATGTTGTGTTGGTTTCTGCCATAACAATAACACGAATCAGCCATAATTAAACATATATCCCCTCCTTCATAAACCTCTCTCTGCTCCCCCCATCCCACCCCTCTAGATCATCACAGAACACCAGGCTGGACTCTCACCAACTATCCGTTTTATACATGACGGTTTATATATGTTGATGCTCCTTTTTCCATTTGTCCCACCCTCTGCCTCCCCTACTGTGGCCACAAGTCTGTTTTCTGCATCTGCATCTCCATTCCTTCTCTGCAAATAGGTTCATCAATACAATTTTTCTACATTTCTTATACATGTGTTAATATATGATACTTGTTTTTCTCTTTCTGACTGACTTCACTCTATATAACGGCTTTGGGGTCATCCACCTCATTAGAAGTGACTCAACTTCATTTTGTATTTTGTATTATGGCTGAGTAATACTCCATTGTATATATGTACCACATCTTCTATGTCCATTCATCTGTCGATGGGCATCAAGGTTGCTTCCATTTCCTGGCTATTGTAAATACTGCTGCAATGAACACTGGGGTACATGTGTCTTTTAGAACTGTGGCTTTCTCAGGGTATAGGCCCAGCAGTGGTGCTGCTGGGTTATATGGTAGATTTATTCCTTGCTTTTAAAATAATCCCCATGCTGTTCTCTACGACGGCTGTAGAAGTTTACATTCCCACCAACAGAGTAGGAGGGTTCCCTTTTCTCCACATCCTCTCCAGCATTTCTTGTTTGTAGATTTTCTGATGGTGGCCATTCTGGCTGATGTAAGAGGATACCACATTGCAGTTTTGATGTGCATTTCTCTAATAATTAATGATGTTGAGCATCTTTTCATGTGTTTATTACCCATATGTATGTCTTCTTTGGAGAAATGTCTGTTTAGGTCTTCTGCCTATTTTTTGATTGGGCTGTTTTGGAAAAAATCAGAGTTTTATGATCAAATTCATCAACCTGGTCAATGAAAAGTTATGTGTGGCTCAATTACGCATTAGAAAGAGCATAAAGTCAGACATTTATTAGCTGTTTCTCATAGGAGAGGTACTTAAATTCTGTTCCTTCATCGACTAAAATAAGTATAACAATGCTACTTCAAAAGGTTTTTATCAGAAGGAATGAGTGTGAAATGTCTCTAATGTTGCCAAATCCACAAAGGTTAACTACATATTTATCACAGAACTGTATGAAAGAATAAGTCATACTAGAAGTGAAACTGAAGAAATTCAAAAGCACCCAAAATACTTAATATTAATCATCACCACCATGCAGCTCCACCAGGTTTCCCCACAGGACTAAAAGGGTCACCATTCCATACTAAATCATTTTCATTAAGTGCACAAGCTTCAGGGGCTAAAAACAGTTTGATTTAGCAATTCAAGGCAAAGGTACAAGGATTTCCTTAAGGTATATGTAAACATGGACTTAAGCCAGGAGCTCTGTAGGCCCCCAGGGCTGGCGCTTGCTTGCAAATGAACCCATCCTTTGGACAGAGCATGCCCTACAGCAGTATAGTGTGAGCTGCAGTCTTGTGTAGAAGTTCCTGAGAATCAGGTGTATATAGCCAAAACAGTGTTGACAAAGATTTCTGAACAGCAAAGGAACTGGGGGCAAGGCTAACATCCATTCTGGTTTGGTTGGAGGGCAGTTCTTTACAAAATCATGGTTGTGGGTTAAACGGTTTTCAAAAGGCAGAAAGCTGAATGAATTTTATGTTCCTTTCTTTTCTATTATCTTTCTAATATATCACCTAAATCCTTACTGTTACAGTCCCTTCCTCATCACTTCAGTGGAAAGAGAACAATCCAGAATTGGGTGAATTATTCCTAAGAAAGCCTGACCTATACAAAATCTAGTAAAAGGATTAGCATGGACTTCTTGCCTGCTGTGCTTTTATTTATGCACGGTTCATAAAGGCGCACTGCTGATTCCCATTTAGCTTGTTATCCGCTCTAATCCCATTATTTTTCTGCTACTGTTGCCTCACCCTGAAATGTTCAGTTTTTGTCCTTAGGATCGTTTTCTCCTCACAGGTGAATTGTTCTTTACTGTCTCTATCAGACGTCATTCAATCTGTCAAAGGCTTTTTGAAATGCAATGTTCTTTCCCAGGATTTCACTTTCAAGGTACAGTGAAATGTCTACAAAGATCTGCAAAACTGACAAATAAAATTATCATCAACATCTACTGAATAAACATAAAAATGGCTATGGCATTATACACAGATCACAGTGGATAACATAAAGGCATGTAATGCACTGTCCTCATTCAAACTGCCTGGTGAGGCCTGGTGGGCAGAAGAGACAGCCACAAGTACAAAGTAGTATATGGAGTTCAAGAAAAGAGAGAGCACTCTGAGAAGAAGCCAAGGTAGTTAAAGCCTAAAAGAAAGGTTAGGCTGTTTTGAGGGTAAAAAAGGGAAATTAAAGTGACAAGGGCAAAGGAAACGGTTTTGGCAAAGACAAAATATTTCTGGAGCCCATTTGGAATATAATAAGAGAACTAGGATGCTTGAAATCAAGACTGTACCAAGAGGCTTAGAGAGAAAACTTGGGGTAATGGGCTTGTGCCACATTATAGAGAACATTCCATACTAGGTCAGAGCAGTCAGAAGTATTCAACAAGGTCATACTGTGTGGTAGATAAAGTACAATCTGCAAAGATGAATTCAAATCCAGGCATTGCTCCTAACTGGCTATGACTCCTTGCGAAAATTACTTTCATTTATTTCTCCAGGTGTAAAGTAAGATTCTTAATAGCTTCCATTTATAGAGAATTCATGAGTATATAAGATAGTTCATGTAAGATGACTATTCCCATGAGCACCGTGGTGGCACTAAGGGTGCTGATGAGCAAACACGTCTGATCCTTGTCATCAGGCATTTAGGGAAAAGGAGTTTGGATTTATTCAGTTAGATGAAAGAAAGCAACTTTTTTTTATTGTTCCTTTTACACAGAGAAGTATCATGATGAAAACTAACTTGGAGGTAAATAACCTAATAATCTTGTAGTAGAAAATTTGTACACCTAAAGCATATACCTGCCAGGGATCTGACAGCAGAAACATGATAATGAGTTTCTAGTTAAATGTTATGAAAGATCAAAACTCTGGATTAAAAGATATGCCATTCATTTGCATATTTGGCTGTGATCTGAAGTAGCAAAATAGAAACATTATAGTTATAAAGGTAAATTTTCTTTCTGCAGGATTTACTGTAGATTGCCCAGTCTTTATTTACATTCATTAAAGAAATGAGAAATTATTTACTGATTCATGCCTTAGACCTCCTGAGATTTAACAATTGATTTTAACAACTTAGCACTAAACCACTTATCTCAAGGCCAAGGAAAACTCAGGCAACTCAAAATCATATCTATGAGCCATTAATTAAGCAATAAAGATAATTAATGGAAATAACACTGACTGAAGCCCAGTAGCTGCAGTAGGAGTCTTACTATTCCCATTATAACCTTGTAAAAATTCCACTATCTAATCTGGGTCCCAGATTCTTCAACATGAATAAATGAAACCAGAGGTCCTTAGAAGTCCTTTCAGCTCACAAATTCCAGGATTTTATGATGTAATTCAAAGAGCTGGTCATTCCAAACTACTTTTGTAGAGTGTGTTATTAATATGTTCTCTTATACATTAGCATAAAATTTTTTTTTTTTTTAGCATAAATTTTTTCAGTCATTTAATTAGAGGGCTATACTCAATAACATAGAAGATACATATAGAACACAATATTTTTACAGTGGTGTGTGGGATTCAGCCATTGTGAGAGCCTATTGCTAAAGTTTTAGGAATATTAAAAGTCCATTGACATCAGGCTGTAAGGCTCCCATTGATCATGGTGGGAGAATTTATACCCTGCAAATCTGTAAATAACACAAAGTATGTTTTGCACTTTTGTCTTGTTTGTCTTTTCTGGAGAGTCAGTTGTTAAACATTTATCAGCACATTAAATGGAATAAGTAAATCAATATTATCAAGCAACTAAGGTCTTCTGTTTTGTAGTTTTTGAATTATGATTGGTTTTGTGATAAAAAATAGTAGGAACTGTCTCGAAGAGTAATTCAGAACAAATAAAGTACATTTAAAACAAAGTGAAACATGATGTCAAAAATAACAAAACTACTCTTTCTTTTGCCTCAAGATAATTCTGATTTGTATAAATGAGAGCTGCCAAGAAGACATGGATTGTTGCTCTATGTCCCAGCTGGAAATCACAGTCAAGACAGCTAGTTCTTAATAGAGTGACTTGTCCTCAGTGGGGTGTTCTAGGAAGTGGGTTAGCTTTAAACATCAGGGGTAAACAAGAAAACTCACCATAGCAACACTGACAGTGGTTTAACAGCAACCCACAGAAAGAGCTGAAGGCAAGCACTACTGCTAATAAATATCTTGATATTGAATCTCAGGGACTCTGAATTTGGTTTGCAAGATGCCAACACATGTTACAATGCTTCCTGGGGTCCAGCACCACCACAGAATCATTCTAAAAGGAGCCAACAGTAGAGGGTGAGAGAAGAGTTTTAAATCTGGATTTAATTTCTCATAAATGAAATAAATGTGCTTTTTTAAGGATTTTTGCATGCCTGTTAACAAAGAAAGAGACACTGCAGATTTACAGGGCTAGAAGACTGAAGCTCCAAGAGTCTTTGTTTGAGAAGAGTAAAATGTTCGAAGATAATTCACTACAAAATCCTGCCAGGACCCTTAAGATGATGATTAAAATTTGCTTTGAAGAGAGAGACCAAGTACAATAACCCCAGGAAGAGTTTATCTCTTGATTCTTTTTCTTTTTCTCACTGCTTTTTATTAAAATGTGTATTATACAATAGCAAGAATAACAACAAAAATAACTGACATTACTACTACTTGGCACCTCATCTGATGTATGGCGGTGTAAGCAGTCTCAGATTGTGAGTGTATGCTCAGTTGTGAGTGTAATTTTTAGAGAAAGTTTTTAAAAGAAAAATGGCTTAAGGACCTAAAAAAATCAAAGTATATATCCTAAAACTCTTTTTTTTTTCCTATCAGGAGTGTGAAGTATATATACTCCCATTGTATTCAAGATGGAATTTAGACTTAATTTCCCATTGCTAAGAATCAGTTCAGTTCAGTCACTCAGTTGTGTCCAACTCTTTTCGACCCCATGGACTGCAACACACCAGCCCTCCCTGTCCATCACCAACTCCCAGAATTAACTCAAACTCATGTGCACTGAGTCAGTGATGCCATCCAACCATCTCATTCTGTGTTGTCCCCTTCTCCTCCTGCCTTCAATCTTTCCCAGTATCAGGTCTTTTCAAATGAGTCAGTTCTTTGCATCAGGTGGCCAAAGTATTGGAGTTTCAGCTTCAGCATCAGTCCTTCTAACAAATATTCAGAACTGATTTCCTTTAGGATGGACTGGTTGGATCTCCTTGCAGTCCAAGCGACTCTCAAGAGTCTTCTCCAACATACAGTTCAAAACCATCAACTTTTCGGTGCTAGCTTTCTTTATAGTCCAACTCTCACATCCATACATGACTACTGGAAAAACCACAACCTTGACTAGACGGACATTTGTTGGCAAAATATTGTCTCTGCTTTTTTAATATGCTGTCTAGATTGGTCATAACTTTCTTTGCTAAGAATAAGGCCTGTAAAATGAGCTAATCACTCCTTTATGGCCCAATCAAACCACATCTGTTAGAGCTACTAGTAGTAGCAACATTTTTAAGAGTAGACCATTTGGAAATCACCAATATTTACTAATTAGTTCCATTAGCATTCTTAGGAAATAAAATAATAAAAAGATTTTGTACCCAATGGAAAAAAATTTAAAAGAGTGAAATTTAGCTTGAAAATTAATGTTGATGTATTATGCTTTACTCATAACTCTGTTTTCTTCTCATGATACCTATGCATATTGAATCCATAAGAAAACATTTCCTGAAATAAAATGAATAAAAGGGCAGAAAACTGTCTTAAAAAGGAAGGCATCAAATCAAGCTTTCCAAGTATAACTTTGTTCTCTTATTGGTGTTGGTTATTGTTACTGTTATTATTATTCTTTATTAACATTATTAAAATAATACAGTAATATACTTTTAGCAGAAAAACGGGCAGTTTCTCTCATCCTGACATAAAATTATCATAAAACATGAAGTCTCCTCTAATGCTTATAAAAGAGAATTATTGGTTGTGTGTAGTGATTTCTGGAGAAGGCAATGGCACCCCGCTCCAGTACTCTTGCCTGGAAAATCCCATGGATGGAGGAGTCTGGTAGGCTGCAGTCCATGGGGTCGCTAGGAGTTGGACACGACTGAGCGACTTCACTTTCACTTTTCACTTTCATGCATTGGAGAAGGAAATGGCAACCCACTCCAGTGATCTTGACTGGAGAATCCCAGGGACGGGGGAGCCTGGTGGGCTGCCGTCTATGGGGTCGCACAGAGTCAGACACAACTAAATCGACTTAGCAGCAGCAGCAGCAGCAGCGCAGCAGTGATTTTCATTTCTGTTAGAGTAGTTATATCTGTCAGTTGGGCTGGGGAAAAAAAAGAACCATTTATAAAGTATAAATGTTCACTTTGAAATTTTCATGAAAATTTGGCAATGAAAAAAAAAAACCTGTAAATAATTTATGTCTAATGTAGAAGATTCCTGCTGCTGCTACAAAACAAAAAAGTAACCACACCAAATGCATTATAGACATCACACTAACTAAGGCTGACAGTGCTAGGTTGGGGAATCAGACATAATCTTATTATTTGGCTATAGTTTGGACAGCTTCTAGGCATGACTTAAGAAACAGAATTCAAAACATTATTTTCTAAAATGGCAGTTTCCCATTCAAGCTTCTGTTTCCAATTTGTCTTCTCCCTCACACTGCCTTCCTCTCCCTGCTCCCTCCTTCTGGCATCCTCTTCTTCCTCCCATGGTTACCTCCTTACTTTCCTCCTGACTTCTTGGTCAGCTATTTTTGAAGTGGTAAAATACTTCCTTGGGATTTCCTGTTTGCCTATTATAAACCACGTGCAAATTATCTCAATATTATGCTAATCACAAAAGGTTGGGTGGGCGAGTGACTCTCTCACATGTAAAGTCATTGTGGTGTAGGGTGTGGGGCCAACTTTTTCTTAAATGAATTTACCAAGAGTCATTATCGAGAAACTAAATCTTTGGAAACATTTACACAAAACATGGTGATAGTGGGAACCAGATGCTTTCATTTCTATTACAATGCTTTGGGGAGTTGGGCCTTTTTTTTCCCTTTTTTTTTTCCTCCTCTCTCCCCTGGTATAAAGAGCAAGTTTCCACACTTTATCATGGACATGTTGCAGTAAACTGTGTCAAAGTCTGCTTCCACTAATCTGTGGCTGTTATTAATATCAATGGAGAAGAGCTATAAATTCCACCCTGACATGGCTTCAGTGGTGTGAACCCCTAGATCTTCTCTAATCCCAAGATTAGATACTGAAGTGCCATTTCAATTGCACGATATTATCACATCCTATCACTGGTCCCATTTCAGACTGGAGAATTTACTGACAATACTTTCCAAGCTGTTGCTAAGTTGTGAGCACTCCAGCTTATCTGCTGCTCCTTTTACAGCCTTAACTAGCAAGATTCTCTCAGAAGAAGTGTCCTGCTAATTATGCCACCAAAAACAATCTGCTTGTTTTCATCCCCTTTAATACAAAAGGTCCTTAATAGTCACAAACACTTATTTACTCTCAATCACTCTCAGTGAAAGAATCAGTCTCTTTTTACTTATTAATTTTTTGGACCTACGCTAATTTCACATCCCTGTTTCTTTCTCTTTGGATTTCTTATTGACATCATGAAAATCATGCGAAGATGTGAGGAACTCTTTGTTGCTATACACGGCCTTTTTTTTCTGTGAAAGATTACTTCATGTTCATCCCTACAGTAGGAATGATGAATTAAGAACTTTAGAGACTTAAGTAGAAGTCAATCTCCTTACTATTACAAAGACAGTTAAAATAGCTTGACATATTTGATGAGAAAATGTATTTCTTCATCTGAAAATAGGACTCTCCAAAGATTCTGGATCATCAGAATTTGGTATATATGTAATTGCATACACACAAAACACTGGGTAACACTGAATCTGCTTGGCACCTCCACTTGGATAGCGAGTAGAGCTAAGTGCTCAATAGGAGCAAAAGTGAACTGCAAATTATCTGAGCAAACCACTCTTTGGCAATATTCCGAACTTAGTTCCTAGCCACAGCAACCCAGTGTCTTCACTGATGCTCTCTCATTTTATTATACATACAGCTCCTGAATAGATCCTGTGTGCCTAACACGCAAATCCAACCACTCCCTATCACCTTTACTCCTCTGGTCATACAAGCTAGTGTATGTTCTTACAAAAATTTTTGCACTCACATCTTGATTAGACTTTAATCTTTCACTCTTCCCCCTTTAAATATTTCCTTAACAGAGCATCCAGAGCGATTCTTTAATAAAACACTTCAGATTATAGTAATCTTATACTGAAAATTTTCCTTGGTGTCCTTCCCAAAGGGGAAAAAAACAACTAAATCCATCATTGATTACTTATGTTCATCTCTACAGTAGGAATGGTGAATTAAGCACTTTAGAGAATCAAGGGGAAAACCAAAGTCCTTACTGTAACAAACAAAGACAGGAAAAATAGCTTGACATAACTGATGAGAAAATATATTTTGTCAGCTGAAAATAGGACTACAAGACTGCAAAAGCCGGCCAGCATTCCCTGCTCTTTTTCATTCCAGTGACTCAAGTCACTTTGCTGTTTCTCCAGCAAACACTGTGGCCATGCTCCATCTCAGGCACTTGTACTCTATTTGCTGGCCTCCCAGAAGTCCATGCGGGTCCCTCCTTTGCCCCTTTCTACCCAAATGTCCTGTTCTCTATGATGGGTGGGGAGAAAATAGGGTGTTTGGGTTTGACATGTACACACTGCTATATTTAAAATGGATAATCAACAAGGTCCTACTGTATAGCACATGGAACTCTGCTCAGTATTCTGTAACAACATGAATGGGAAAATAATTTGGAAGAGAACAGATACATGTATGTGTATAACTGACGCACTTTGCTGTCCACCTGAGACTAACAACACTGTTAATTCACTAGGTGCCTGTGTGCGTGTTAAGTCACTTCAGTCGTGTCTGACTCTTTGCAACCCCATAGACTGTAGCCCACCAGGTTCCTCTGCCCATGGGATTCTGCAGGCTAGAATACTAGAATGGGATGCCATGCCCTCCTCCAGAGGATCTTCCCAATCCAGGGATCAAACCGGAGTCTCATATGTCTCCTACATTGGCAGACAAGTTCTTTACCACTAGCACCACCTGGGAAACCTGGTTATTTACTATGCTCCAATATAATATAAAAATGTTTTAAATTAAGCTTTAAGCCCCACATCCCCCTGTACTCCCTTTCCTCATTTTCATTTTTCCCCTTAGAACTTTCACAATCTGTTATATATTTTATTATTTACTATGTTTATTGCCTGACTCCCCTCACTAGAATATAAACTCCATGAGGAGGACATGGAGGTCTGATTTATTTGCTGCTTTATTCTTAGGCCTTAGAAAGTGCCAGGAACGTAGAGGTACCAAATAAATACTTGTGAAATATTTACATCTCTGTATCTATTGCATTGTACTAAATGTCATCTGTCTTTGCCTAGTAACATGATATTTTTGGAGGTGACTAGAATTATTAACATTAGAATAAACCTTGAAAAAAGTAAAATATAATTTTATTCATTTATTTAACCCCATAAAATCATGATTATCTATTGATTTTGTTAAAGGAAAATAACAAAGAATCTACATTTTATAAGCATAGTATTAGTTTCCTTAATCACAACTAGATAAAATAATCCACAATAGGTTATATACTCCTAGATGTTAAGATCTCTATATATACTTGATGCATTTGAGGACAGGTTGTAAAATTTGAAGAAGACAAAAACAGAAGTTTTAAAATCTCAACATACATAATAAATAAGTTGGAACTAGAGCTTCCTAAAAACAAAATGCATTATATTGATCTACCCACAATATAACTTGATCTCAGGGACTTTAAGATACTTATGTAGTAAACTTCAAGAGTATTTGCATTTAATTACTGAATAAACAAATGTAGCTGGTATATAAGCCAGGGACTTCTGGTAGCACTTTGTCAGTTTTCTTTGATCTCTGGAAGTTTTAAGTCCTTTCCCAGACTTTAGCTAATTACTAGGGACTTTTGTCCCCTGCTCCACCTGCTTTTTGCCTTGTTCAGTGTCACCAGTTGTTTTGTCTGTCATTACACAGACTTTAGCATGAAAGTCAGCTCCCTGTCAGTGCGTACAAGAAAGCAATCCTTTTTGATAGTACTAAAGATTTTAGAGAGGCACACAGTGAAGTCTTATCACAGGGCATGCACTTTTCCACCAATTTTCTGATTCTTCTCTTTTCTTTCCTCCTCTACTTCCTTCTCACTCTTCCTCTCTTTTAGAAACAAAGCAAGTCTCTGCAATTCATGTTTAGTCGACTCCTGAATTCTGTTTTGTTGCATGAAAACTTCTGCTTGTTTCTGGTACTGTCATCTACCTATTCAGACTACTGAATGTCTTTTCTGAAATAAAAAAAAAACATTTATCTTCACAAGGAAAAATGCTAGTTATGGCTGCTAACATAATAAGTTAAAAATTAACTTCCAAGCAGTTCATCTTTATAATGATACGCAGCAACAGGAATTGCTCTAGTAGCCCTCAATAAAAACAGCATTTAGTTCCTACTTTGCTCAGAAAGGATTATATGCAACTTGAAAATACCACAGCCTAGCTAATTATTTTACTACAAACAAAAGTAAATGAGAAAATGTGAGCAAAGGGAAAATAAAGATAACTAAGATGAAGCCAAAAATAGGATTAGTATATTAAATGTCTGCTAAGGAATAACCAACAAACTTAGATCTGGTTTTGTCAACCATCATTTCAAAATAAGAACCTAGTCAGTCTCATAATTCAGTTGCCATAAAGTTAAAAAAGAAATGTTTCTCAGACACGCAACTAATTACAGCATAAAGATTTATTAAAAGTCTGTATCTTCATTAAAAAGATACTGTGTAATGAGGTAAGCAAGTTCTCAAAAATATTCTTAGAATAAATAAAATATAAGTGTAAAAGAGTAGTTCAATGGCATAAAAGCTAAGGGCACTTCAGTTCAGTTGCTCAGTTGTGTCTGACTCTTTTCGATCCCATGAATCACAGCATGCCAGGCCTCCCTGTCCATCACCAACTCCCGGAGTTCACCCAAACTCATGTCCATTGAGTCAGTGATGCCATCCAACCATCTCATCCTCTGTTGTCCCCTTCTCCTCCTGTCCTCAATCTTTCCCAGCATCAAGGTCTTTTCAAATGAGTCAGCTCTTCAGATCAGGCAGCCAAACTATTGGAATTTTAGCTTCAACATCAGTCCTTCCAGTGAACACCCAGGACTGATCTCCTTTAGGATGGACTGGTTGGATCTCCTTGCAGTCCAAGGGACTCTCAAAAGTCTTCTTCAATACCACAGTTCAAAAGCATCAATTCTTCAGTGCTAGCTTTCTTTACAGTCCAACTCTCACATTCATACATGACTAATGGAAAAACCATATATAATAAAACTAAATTTTTGAGGGAAATAATCAATTCACTGATTTATTTTCCACTTTAGTAGAACATGGAGTGTCAAAGAATGTTCCTTTGTTTTAATTCAGTGATTAGTGTTATTATAATCATTATATAGTCTTCTATAAGAAAGGTAATATATTATTAATTTATTCTAAAAAAAGACTATATTAAAATTTCATTCTTCAATTAATTGAATTATTTGAGACTTGAAGTATCTGATATTTTAAGAATATAATCTTATGCTAAGAATACAAATTGAGAGAAGAAAAGTCATTATAACATAAAGCAAAAATTGATTTTATTTTAATAAAATAAAATTAGGAGATGAAAAACATAACTTTTATCAGCTTTATGTCTTAAGCCATAAGCGTACATTTGGCATTGCTTCCTGAATGTGAACTTTTGTATGAAAATATTGTTATCTCCCATGAGGGACAGAATGAAAGAGGGGGAATAAAAATATGTGTGAGGCATCTAAGCGTCTCTAGATGAGGCTAATTTAATGATTGAAATATAATGAATGGGAAACATATGTACTTATTTCCTTTTAAAATTCATATTTAATGAAAAAATGACCTTCACAGCTAACAGTTTATGATGTGATGTCCTCCCTTTAGCCATGTCCAATTTTAATTTTATTAAAGCCATGTTTGTCTAGTAATATGCTTTTCCATCAGACAACATAAAATTTAAAAGTTTAGAAAGAACTAATGTGAAAATAGGATTTATAATCCTATCTCTAACTTGGAGGGGTTTTTTGGTTTTTTTGCCTCCCACAGTGCAAATATGTAGCAGGTGACTGAGAAAGGCTGTATAAATTATTCTAAAGCTAACCTGGAATGCCTTTACCAAACTCCTCTTTCTCAAGACTGCTTCATAATGGTAACAACACAGAACAAAAAGGAATAAACCAAGGCTGTCATTCAGTCTACTGTCACAGTAGTTTAATATGTTATCAGTTCCTTGTCTCATTTTCTATGCCACTGGGTTTTAAACATTTGGAATATGAACCCTAGATCAAATTCATGGTCAGCAGATATGAGTTAAGATATTAACACATGTCTAAAAAACTGAAAAGCAGATGTAATTGTGTTGAAGGACAAACAGATTAGAGGAAACTAAAATCCAGATCATCTCAATAAAGGACTTTCAGGAAAAGCAGAAGCTATTTTTTCAAAAAGAATCTTGGAGAGATTCTTCCATCTTAGCAATTAGAAAAAAAAAGAAAAAGAATCAATGACAGAAGAGTGTAAGAGCTGGGGCTGAATCATGGGGAATAAAGGAAGATCTATTTGTGAATAGTTCTATCAGTTGACTTCTTTGTACTCATTCCTACCCACAAAACTTGATTGGCAAACAAAAACTAGTGGTCTTCTCAATTGAATAACTGAGTCATCAGCCTGGGGAGATGCAAGTGTGGCTGTTAGTGCCTCAACAAAACCTTGATAATTCTGCTAACGGACACTCAGTCAACAATTCTCTTCTACACAACATGTAGCCTGTCAGCCAGCAAATTCAGCTTGAGTACTCAGAATTCCCACAACAACCTCTCATTTATGAGACAGTCCATCAGGAACATACTCACCTACACAAAAGAAAGAGCTATCTGAAATAATAAATTTTTCTTTCATTTCCAAATGTAAGAAGGCAAACAAGAGCTTCAAGACATCAGAACAAAATCCATTTGAAAATCTATAGTTGATAGGAGAGGGTACAGCTCCCTGTTGCCAGTTGAGCCAATGAACTCTTTTCCTGGTATTTTTGGATATGTGGCAAAGAAAGCTGTCTGGGTCTATCAACAGCCATTTGGGTATGATAGGTGGAGAGGCCATAGTTTTTACTATCAATACTCTTTCCAACAGAGAGAAGATAAATCTATCACAAGAAAGAAGAAAGTAAGCACCAAAAAAAAAAAAAAAAAAAAAGCAAAGATGAGAGACAAAGTTTTGCTGGCATCCAGATTATATTCTATGACAGTTGTCTCACAGTTCTACCAGTTGACTTCTTTGTACTCATTCCTACCCACAAAGCTTGATTGACAAACAAAAACTAGTGGTCTTCTCAATTGAATAACTGAGTCATCCACCTGGGGAGATGCAAGTATGGATGTTAGTGCCTCAACAAAACCTTGATAATTCTGCTAAGGGACACTCAGTCAACAATTCTGCTCTCTTCAAAGACGTCCATGCTTTGCCAGCAGCTTAGCACTCGTGTAATTCTATAAATTCCTTTGTTTTTCAATAGTTTGAAAATACATCATAATGTTTAAAAACAATCACTGAATACATTGCTTTATAAATTATTACAGTAGACATGATATATTTTGTGACAAGATATGACAAGTTATAAAACCAACCAGAATTTACTTCTTTAACATATATTTTCCTCATCACACTATTAAGACATTCTATGCATATTCCAGTAACACTGTTGATTTCAAAGAGGCCTTTGGGACTCAGCTTTTGGAACTGCCTTTTGAACATTTTACAGAAAGCATTATAGTGTTTCCAAAGATTCATGTCATTAAACATAAATATCATATTATTTTAGATTCCACTTTTATAAATTAATGAGAAGATGAAATCTTCTTGGGTACATTGAGTATAGTTGGGGATAATAAAGAGCAAACAAATATATTTAGCCTTAGTCACTCAAACCTTAATCTCTCAGAGCCAAGTGCCAATGGCTACTATGGTGTTTTGACCATTATACCATAAATCATTTTTGTCCTTAGTCATAATATAATTATTTGAGTCCAGATTGGACCTTAATTTAAAGATAATTATAAAGCAATAAAGAATGTATGTTATTTAAATTAGATAGGTTATGCTGTGTAAACAATCCCAGATTCTCATAAATAAATGTGGTTTTTGTGTTCATTCACATTTAGCATCAGATAGTAGGATAGGGTTTGGGGTTAAGTGCTCCCCAAATGGGCCTCACCAATTCCAGTGTTGAAGGTTTTCCTATACCAGCAAGCAATTCTTGATACCAGTTGTGTGTCTTACAATCTAACTCAATTCTGCCATTAGCCAGAAACAGTATCAGATTCCATAGTTCAGGGGCTCAGTCCTGCAAGACTGGTCCCCTCCTCACCCCACCCCATACACACTTCAGACACCTATTATGCTTCTCACAAGCCAACTATAGCTCAGAGGTTCCCAGGAATTCCTCCTCAGGTTCAATTAATCTGCTAGAGCAGCTCACAGAAGTCAGGAAACCAGTTTACTACTAGATTACTGACCCATTGCCAAGGATATTAACGGATACAAATCAGCAGCCAGATGAAGATATACAAAGGGCAGGGTATGTGGGAAAGAGAACAGAGTGTGCCACTCTCCTCCATTTCCACATATCCCTCAACCAAGAAGCTCTCCAAACCCCAACCTTTCGGGTTTCTATGGAGGTTTCAGTACATAGGAATGATTTGCTAAATTAACCACTGGCAGTTAATTCAACCTCCAGTCCTTCCCTCTCCTCAGACCTTAGTGAGTGGGACTAAAAATTCCAACTCTCTAATCACTTGGTTGGTTCTCTGAGCAACCAGCCCCCAGAATTAGGCTTCCAAAAAATTACCTCAGGGATATAACAAAAGACAACTTTGTTGCTCTCATCACAGGAAATTCCATGGATTTTAGGATCTCTGTGCCAGAAACATGGGCAAAAACCAAATACGTATTTCTTATAAATCACAATATTACAGGTAGGCAGAGTTTCTCTGTTAGAAGCAATTGGTCAAGGGCCAGGACGATGGAGACAAAGGAGGTGTCACCACCTCGTACTGTACCATCCAGAGATTTGATCCTGTTGGTCACCGTGAAAGGGAAGAGGAAAACCTGGAGACCCACATATGTATCTTTCACAGCCGTAGCCCAGAATATATGAACCATTTTCTCCTCACAAAATGCTCACTGGCTAAAAGCAGTCACATGCCTTGCCTACCTGCAAGGAGGCTAAGACATGGCAAACTGGACATGGCTGTCTCTGCCACAGAGCCTGGGTCATGACCTGCAAAGCCACTTCAGGATGGTCTTCACTAGTTGCCTATGGTCAGCCATCTTCCACTGTACATCAAGATGTCTCTTTCATATTATAATATAATAAATAGACTGTTTTTTGTTTTTTTTTTTAAAGTGTGACAGTTATTTCCAATTTGACTTTTCACTTCTGAGGAATAAAGCATACCAATATCAGCAATACCATACTTATGCGGAAGAGTTTTCAAATGAAATTATAGCCTAAAATGTTTTATCTCCTCAAATAGGAAAACAAAATAAAGATTATTTAAATGATTTAATTTTATTAAAGAAAAAGAAACCCCTAACATATTTATGTAAGAAATTTTTCTATTTTGATTCTATAAACTATACTTGAAGTTTATGTTAAATGTCTCCAAATCAAATAGGTTATTTTCAAACTCACTGGTAAGCAACCTTATTTTTCTCACATGATTGATTTAAAGTAAGTAACTGATTTTATTTGTTAAAATGACAATATGTTTTATATTGAAATACTATTAAGAATTGAATAAACTGCTTTATAGTAAAATCTTTAACAATACACTGATAAAAGATTTTATTTATTTAAAGTCACTTCTTATCATTTACCATGAAAAAAGATGTTTCAAAATTACTATAGTGATAAAAATGGGTTGCTAAGAGAAAAAAAAACTATATATATATATACACACATATTTAGAAATTGCAAGCATAGAAAAAATATTTTTTTCTGAGCTGATATTAAGAAATCTTTCTCAAACTGATTCTGGGCCCTATTTCTCTTGTCAGTTAATCCAGGGTTTGCTGGAAGATTTTTGAGGAACAAACATGGGGCCTTAACAGGAGCCTCCAATCAGCTCATGTATCACAGTAGGAAGACACTGAGAGGCCTTTGGAGGCACTTCCTTGGGGCCAAACCACACTACAGCAGACCCGAAAGTTCTCTCCATTCCGCGCCCTCCCTTTTCCAAAAACTTGTCAATGATTTTTTTTTAAGACTGCATCATTAATTAAGATTAAAAGTTATAGTAAACTCATGAGAAGAGACAGTATAGCAGAATAAATTTCAAAAGGGAAAAAATACTTAAAAAAACAAAGCACAATGAAATATGAAAAAAGGAATTTCACCACAAAAGACTGGTCAGCCAGGATATGATTATTTGATCTGGTATGAAAAGCATCATTAGAAATGCATTCTCTAGGTCCTAAAACGTTTAACAGCATCTTAGCTAATTAATCAGTGTGGAGGATTTTAAAAAACAATAACAAAAATCCAATGCCATCATTTGCATTTTTATTACATCAGAGTGTCCAAGTACTGATAGAAAACATTCACCCGAGTTTATAGATGTTTTATGGGCAATTGTTACCACAAAAAACTCCATCAGAATAACTCAAAATAAATGTCTCTAAAACTAAGTACATTTTCATTTAGTATTTGTTAGCTACCTACTTATAACTCAACCTCATTTTTTTGGCCCATCTATTATAGGGTTATGAGTCTGTTTATTTTCAACTTGTAGAAGCTTTTGCAAATTTAGATATTAAAAGTTTTATCCATCAGATACTTCGAAAGTTTTTTTTTCAATCTATAAAATATATGAAATGCATCAAATTTTAATCCTCAAGACCCTTGTTGATGAGTCAACAGATTCTAAGATTCTTTATTAATACTCTTAAATATGGACTATAAGAAAAATCAAATGTGTTTTCTTATTTTTTCCTTTCTTTTACTGATGGGAAGTGGAAAAGGTTGTTGGAAAATAAGCAATGTCACTGACTCTTCTTCTGATAGATGTATTTTATTCCCATGAGGGACAGTCATGGATAGCCTACCATTTTGTTTTAATTAAGTGTGTTCCAATCAGAGAAAATCAGCCCTTTTGTTTATTCTTCAAGTTTCCTTCTAGCAACCTTTCCACTTATCCATAGTACAAAGAAAAGATGAAATCATTCAAAGGTAAAGAATCCAACCTGGAAGAAAATATAAATCAGTGAACAGAAGCTTATTTCTCACGTCTTTATGGTTAGACTGAAAGCTTGTGTCCTCCCAAATTCA
Organism: Aepyceros melampus; assembly: GCA_006408695.1. Lineage (NCBI taxonomy): Eukaryota > Metazoa > Chordata > Mammalia > Artiodactyla > Bovidae > Aepyceros > Aepyceros melampus. Next base: position 141,743 of record SJXQ01012563.1, read on the forward strand.
CACATTGAAACCAAATCCCCAACGTGATAGTATCTGGAAGCAAGATGCCTTATGAATCAGATTAGTGTACTTATAAAAGAGGCATCTGAAAGCTTTCTTGTCCCCTTCTACTATGTGAGGACATAACAAGAGGATGACCATCTATGAGCCAGGAGGCTGGCCCTCACCAGATACTAAATCTGTAAGGGCCTTGATTTTGGATTTCTTAGATGCCGAAAACTGTGAAAAACAAATTTGTATTATTTATAAGGCCCCCCAGATGATGGTATTATTTTTGTTATGTTAGCCCAAATGGACTAAGATAGTCATACCCTAAAATACACAATAAGAACAGGAATCAAATTGAAATAAGATATCAGAATGGAGACATTAATAGCCACAATACACTAGAAAGGGTTTTTTTTTTAATTGAGAAAACAAACTGAGAATAAAACAACTTTATTACAGAAATAATAATAAATTAAATGCAGAATGCTCAAAATATATGTGATTTTTTAAAATAAAAATCTGGAAATAATCAACATAAATGCAGGATGGGCAAGACCAAGATTATAAGGAAACTAAAGAGAAGGTAATACAAATGAAAGATAGACCAATATGAAGTAGAAAACCCAGCAAATGGATCAGAAGGTATGTTTGATGTTAAACCTGAAAAAAAAAAAAAAAAAAAGAATGTGCACCTTGAGGAGCACATAGAAGAATTTGAGACAGACTGTTCAGTCCTAGTTTAGCCATAGAATGTCAAGGACTAAGAAAGACTTATTTAAGCACTTAAATAAAGGAAGCCATTCACCTACATGAACGGAAAAATCAAGCAGGACTCAGATTTCACTGTACAGATATTCAGTGCCAGAAAACAACTGCACGATGCGGTTGAGTATAATGCAGGCGCCTAACACCCGGCCAAATAGTTGTTCAAGTAAAAAAAGGCAGCAGATGTATTTTAAACATGAAAAAATTTAGGAAATGCAGCAGCCATAAGTCACGACTGATAAAAGGGAAAAAGTTTCAATGGCAAACGCTATCACTTAAGAGATAAAGTTAAAAGCAAACATCTCTGAATTTATCTGTTGAAACAGAATTTAAAACAAATTGCTAACTTTAATTCCAGGTCTTTTTAAAAGCTGCATCTGACTCTCATTAGATTCCTTATTTTTCTACTGTTTCTATTAAAATTGCTATCTATGTCTACCTGTTTTCTGGCGCTGAATGTTACCATGGAAAAATCAAAGGCCTTCCTGATTTTCTTCCAGAGGTTCGACTTATTCTATCTCCGTCTGGATGCTGAGCGCCCTTAAGTGTTCTTCTAGGTGAATTGCATTTGCTTGAAAACTTGCAGCCAAGTTACAACAGCTGCACAGTGTGGTTCGGCAGAGAGCAGGGCTGGGTCACCTTTCAGCTTCTTTCGTTGTGCAGGAAAAGATTCAGAAGTTTCCATATGTCCTTTCCTGCAGGTCCACTCTGTATGGCCTTCTCAAAGAGCTGTTCCCTGGTGGTTCAGCTGGTAAAGAATCTGTCTGCATTGCAGGAGACTGGGGTTCAATCCCTGGGTCAGGAAGAGCCCCTGGAGGAGGGAATGGCTACCTATGCCAGTATTCTTGCCTGGAGAAGTCCCTGGACAGAGGAGCCTGGTGGGCTGTCGTCAATGGAGTCCCAAGAGGAGGATATGACTGAACGACTATTATTTTCTTTTCAAGAGCTGTCTGTACCAGGGAAGCTAAGAGGAAGTAAGCCATTACAGACCTTTGAGAACCACCGCTGGTGGGAAGTACTGTTTCTGATCCTGCCAGTCAGCAGTTGGGTGATAGGCTTGCCTTTAGTTCTATCCTGAAACATCAAGAGGGAGTCTCCTTTCTCCATGGACTCTAATTAATGTTCTCCTGGTTCTCGGGTAGGAAAAGCCTCAGCCATTTGGGACACTAGTCCCTGCTCTTCTTCTGTAGGCAGTGGGGTCACCCCAGGCCTCCTAGGGCATGGACCATCCTTCCGCTGATAGTTCACACATCTCATGAGCCATGTCCTTTGCAAAGGTATCAAGGTCTGATCTTTTCTCCACCCTTTCTGCCTCCTGAAGTCACTAAGATCTGGTGCAGTTTAGAGGGAAGCAACCCCAGGTGTCGCAGTGGTAAAGAATCCACTTGCCAACGCAGGAGATGCAGGTTCGATCCCAAGGTAAGGAAGATCACCTGGAGGAGGAAATGGAAATTCACTCTAGTAATCTTGCTTGGAAAATACCATGGACAAAAGCCTGGTGGGCTATGGTCCATGGAATCGTAAAGAGCTGGATATGACTGAGTGACTGAGCATTCACACAGAGGGAAGCAAAGCCCTGTGCACACCCTCACCTGCCAGATTCTAGCACAGAACAAAGTTTTATCCTCTATCTTAACTTCTGCCCCACTCGGGAGGGGTAGTTAGGCTGTAGTGATGAGAGCAGTCAGAACGTGTATTCAACCTGTGTGAACCATTCAGAGTGCACTTGTGCTGCTGTGTGGACAGCTACTGCTGCTGGATCTGCTCGAGACCCACCATCCTGTTTGCATGGAGGCCACACTTCCCACAGGCTCTTCCCAGCCAGTGACCAAGGATGGTGGGAGAACCAAAGCAGGCCTGTCCCTGTGAAATTCAGGACGCTTCTGAAAAGCATCTTGAGCTCAAGTACTCCTTGTTGGTCTGGCAGTTCAAGACCCTGCTACCCAATCATCTCCCTTCTCTCTCTTCCGTCACAGGTATTGGACCTTAGGGGAGCAGTGGGAAAGATGAGGGTGAAACCCTGAAAACTGGTTACTTATCAAAATAACAACATCAGCAATAACAAAGCTTACCCAAAGCCTATTTTACACTCAAAGAGTATTAAAAGTGAATGATGGCATACCTTGCGAGGTTAATTTTCTCCCTATCAGTTGGGATATTTTATTTGAATATGGACAAAATACATGAACTTTTGCCTGTGCCTAAGTGTGAAATAGGAATAGATCATTTTTAGTAAGATGATGTATAATTTTAGCATTTTATACCCATTAGCTTGTTTAAACTGCATGAAACTTGGAGATATTAAAATTTTTCCCCCATTTTACAGATGAAAAAATATGCATTGAAAAGTGAAGTAACTTTTTCAAGGCCACACATCCATGAAGGAGCAGAGCTGGGCTCCAAACCCAGGCACAATGACTCTTCAGATGGCAAGACTTGCCTCTATGGCTAGCACCTCTTCACGTGTTTCATGAACTGAAGAGAACTGCAATCTCCCTCCAATGCAAAAACTAAGTACAAGCTATGCTCCCTTGCATTTAAGACTCAATAAGCTGTCCTGGACTCACTAGTCCTGCTCCATTTCTTATTACTCTACTTCATGCACTTTAATTGTAGTCAAAGGAAATTGGATTTTTCTGTTTCTCAAACCTAAGTCTCTTTTCATATATTCATGACATCATTTGTATTCAGGCTTTCCTCCACAAGTACTATAGCCCCAAAACACATGTATATGTATTTTTCACTTAATCATTACTTTAGTTCAGTTCAGTTCAGTCTCTGTCATGTCCGACACTTTGAGACCCCACGGACTGCAGCATGCCAGGCTTACCCTCCATCGATCACTTATCATATGCCCAGCACTTTGCAGATACTAAACATACTATGGTAAAAATAACAGGCAAGTTCTTCATCCTCAAAGAATCTAATATTCTAGTGTCAGAGACTAGATGAACTAGATAAGATAAACATGGGTTTCAGACAATGATATAAATAGAAATCCAGGAGGGTGAGAGAGAGAGATTAACTAGGGAAGAAGCTTCTCTAATCATATGGCATCTTAGCTGAAAAGTGAAGGATGGGAAGAGACTATGTGCAAATAGCCCAGGTGAAGGTTTCCTAAGAGAAAAAGAAAGCCATTAAAATTTCTTAAGCAGAATGACGTCTTGAGCTCTGGGAAAGAGAAGATGTTGGTATGGATGGGTAGTAGCAGTGATGACAAGAACTGTAGAGACTTGGTCAGGGATTGGATAGTGATGCTGGAGAAGGGGGTGGAGATAGAGGAAGAATAAAAAGGATAAGTCCTAAAGTCTGGACTTGAGCAACTCAGAATTGCTGATGTGAGAAGTTGAGTATATGGGAGAAAACTCCAAGGCTGACATTTCAGACATAGATTACAAATTTTCTAATCTATATCCATTCAAAGATATCAATTATACAAGCTGTAGTCTGGAGCTCAAAATCTGGTCATGAAATGGTTCTGAGTCTTCCCACCATCAAAATGTGTTCACTGGATTCCCTGAGCTCTCAGTACCTTTGTGCCTTTCTTTTCCCATTTATCACACAAAAGCTTTTGAAAAAAATCCTGGCATGCGTGGCAGTTTATATTTGAGTCATGTTAAAATACACAGACAAATAAAAGATGCTAAAGCTTTCCTGCCTAACCTTATAAATTACTTTTTATCTACAAGTGCCCAAGAGATAATTATTGTCCTTAGCCAGTTATTTAATTGTTATATCCATCTACTAGACAGAGCTCAGTATTGTCCATATTTATATTCCTTGTAGCTTCTAAGACATCATTTAATAATGCTATTATTGATGTAAATGAATATCTGATCCCCCAAAAGTTCTGAAGATATTATACTGTACTTTGAGGAGAAAAAAATAAATGACAATCCTGCTAAAAATCGAACACAGCCAAAACCACCTCCTGAAGTTATCTGACAATTGCAAAGCATCTGTAAAGGACAAAAAAAGGAAGAAGCAAATTTTTACAGAAAAATGTGCAAATACATAAATAAGTTTAAATTATTGTTTGACAGAATTCATTTAACATATTTAAAACATTTTGTTATTTTTACAGACATACCTTAGAAAATGTTGATATATTAAATTCACATACTTCATGTCAGCTGAATAGTAACATTCGCTGAAATATATTATCATCCTATATATTATTATGTAAACAAATAAAACCATTGTTTTACTTTCTCTGTTTTTCATTTCTGTCATTTTTTTTCCTTTTGAAGTGAAGGATATTTCAAAGTCATTCAAAAGATTGTACTGCTTTTAGGATTAATTGTATAATACAGTGCTGAAATTACAAATTGATTTTAAAGACTCTGCTAGAGTTCTCTCTGTATTTTAAATTATCATCCAAGCGCTAGGTTGAGAAATTGAAAAGGTGATAAAAGCAACCTACTTATCCAATAGTTTATTACCTTTAAAAAATCACTAGTGTTTGATTTTAGGTGATGTTATATAACATGATTCCCATGAAAGATTTATGGTTTTGCCATATGAAAGAGGGCTGTTTAAGCTCAATACAGTACTGTTGCTGTTTTATATCAGTAACTATCAAGGATATTTATTATCAATACCCATAGTGCACCAAACAGCTATACTCGGCCTCTTTGAAATATTTTGAACAGCTTTATGGAGCTATTAGCACTAATAATAATTTTCATCATGAATTGATAAAATAGAAACAGATTTGTGGCCATCATGAGCTCTCTAGCAGGAATGGCTCTTCTTATCTGAATGCAGCCCCCTTTCCAACTTAATCTCTTAAAACGAAAGTCTAAACGTCAGCATCTATCAGTAGTGTTTCTTCACCAGTTGTGAGCACTAATATATGTGAGGTGCTCCTCTGAATATAAACATTTCGTCTTCCCGCTGTGTTCTCAGTCCCTGTTACACAGGGTCCAGTTAGATATTTGTTCATACAGTTACTTATATTCAGTCTTTTTAGAGACAGCAGAGAGAAGCCAGAATTAAGTTATTACCTAGTTACTGGCAATAATGATGATGCCTTAAAACTATCAGTATATAAAAATCACAAAATTTTATATATATATACATATGTATATAAATATATGTACTTAATTATATGTATATATAAAAATACACGTGTTATCTCATTCTCTCAACCATATTGCAAATGAGACACTATCATGTCTATTTTTAAAGTGAGAAAACTGTTCAGTGGGCAAAGGTACCTCCCTCAAGTCAAACAACTGAAAAGTGGAAAAGCTGACTCCCACCCCAGCCATCTGATTGTACAGATTTTCATCACATAATACCCAATGTTCAGCAGAAGCTCAATTTGTAATACTGACCAAGAAACTCTGAAAGTGCATATGAAAAATTTGAAACGCTATTTGAGGGATTCATAGGACTAATAACATTTCAATTGCCTCGATAGGAATAATGACACTACTCTGTAAGTTTGTAAAAGGATGAATTGGAATGGAATTTAGAAGAACTGGAAGGTTTATAAAGGAACGACAAAAGTGTTATTATATGATATGTCTAGAGTTTTAAACTCAAAACCTTTTCCCCCACTGGATCTAAAAGCCACAAAAAAGCCTATTGAGAATTTGTATTTTTAGGACTCGTACACTTGCAGATACCTTCATACCATACAAATATAGCACAGATCCTTTGATGTTAGTTAATCTCACAGGCTAGAGCTGTGGCTACCAGAGGTGACAAGAAAGTTTTCATTTATGGAGGAGAACCAATTATCTCCCAAAACAGATCATACCACTTCCCCAATACAAATAGTTTCCAAGTTATGTCCACTCACTCCTACTTACTTTTAATGACATCCCTTGAAAAATCTCAGGAGTATCTAAGGAGTAAATATCTTATTCAAAAAAATATATACCATAAGGAGAACTAATTATTATCTCTTAATAAATGTGGAGAGTTTTCTCACTTCTTCACGTTCTTCATTCTTAATGTATGTTTGTTGTGTTTGTTTTTTTACTTTATATATTTTACATGCATTTTTACTGTATCTCAGAGAGGAAGTAAAATTACAATGTTAAAACAGCAAAAGCCATATAAAATACTGCCTAGTTAAAGATATATACTACAAATAAGAGAAAGTTAATTCACAAAAATGCCTTCTCATTTCATTTGGTACATTCTACTGTGAACACATCTGCAAGCAATACCAGAAAATAGAAGAATGTGTTGCTGAATCTGCTTCAGCAAAATCTTTGATGATAGCTAAGCATCCATCAGTGTGACTGAGCAGACAGTCTGGAGTTTGTAAACAGAAGATAAAACTCAAAACACGTCTCTGAGTTGGAATCTGATTCAGGAAGAATCAATGCAGCATAAAGATTTAAAAGATAGGAGGCAAGAACAGTCTCTTCTTATGAGAGATAATCCAGCAATTTTAAGAATGTGTTAGACTTAAAAATATTAAAGTGCTGAAGTTACCAGAGTTGAGGCTTGGTCCGTAGACATGTTATAAAAGTTTGTCTTTTTCTGATGAAGGAAGTATATTTGCATATATGCTGCCGCCGTGCTCAGTTGTTCAGTCATATTCAATGCTTTATGACCCCATGGACTGTAGCTCACCAAGCTCCTCTGCTCATGAGGATTCTCCAGGCAAGAATACTGGAGTGGGTTGCTATGCCCTCACACGTATTGTGTGTGTGTGTGTGTGTGTGTGTGTGTGTGTGTGTATATGTGATATATATCTCACATATATTTTCATATACATATATATGCAAATAGGGCTTCCCTGGTGGCTCAGATTGGAAAGAATCAGCCTGCAGTGCAGGAAACTTGGGTTCCATCCCTGGGTTGGGAAGATCCCCTACATGAGGACATGGCAACCCACTCCAATATTCTTGCCTGGAGAATCCCCATGGACAGAGGAGCCTGGCAGGCTACAGTCCATGAGGCTGTATAGAGTCAGAGACGACTGAGCAACTAGGCACAGCACAGTGTGTATTTTATATACCCACATATTTATGAATGAGATAACAGTGCTTGCTGCAAGTTAAAAAACCAATATCAGCTACATATCTCATATACAGTTATTTTAGAATAATATATGCTATTCTGATATTTATATATGTATACACACTTATACATGTATTTATACATGTATTCTGACATGTGTGTGTATATATATACATATTTATGCTAACAGAGAGAGAGAGATAATGCTGTATTTACCATAACCCTTTATGTAAACTTGGGTATTTCTGTATATGACAACTCTTTGTGATGCCTACATTTACCACTCGTCATTCTCAGAAAAATGAATGTCACTTGGAGGTTCCTTTAACTCTCCTTTTCCTACACTGATGTGGTTTATCATATAGCTATGAATTTGGTTTTTCACCTCCATCATAGTTATATAATCTTTCTCTCTGGGAAAAATGCTTTTCACAAGATGGCTAACCTATTAAAATTGTGAGAATTAACATATTTTAAGAATATTCACCATATAGGGACTAATTTGGGGGAAGGGAGTGGGAGTCTGGCCAATAGAGGTAAGATGCCTATTGAGTTCTCTTTTCTGAATTTTCTTGTGTCTTAAAAACCCTTTTGGTTTTACTTGGGCATCAGACTAGCCACTGTAAAGTGTGACTTCATTTATAGTCATATCACAGAATAAGATTACTTTCGTTGACTATGAGATTAGAGTCTTCCCCATAAATGTGTATTTTATAACTACTGTTAGGTGTAAGCAATCATAGCTTAAAACTGGAAGCAAACACACAGAAATCATACCGTTGATTCAGGCTAGAGGCTCTTAGGCAAGTCACTCTTCACTTGCCCTAGTCAAGATAAGTAGTGTTAACACCCTCATTATTCATCAATAAAACAAGAAAGATGAAAAGAGTGGGAGGGCACCAAGTATGATAAATCCTAAATAAAATGTTTGGGAAAAGTGAATGTAGCAGTCAGGCAGAGATTAAAATACAACATATCCTTGGGGCACTCAGTTAAAAGGCTGAGTACATTCATCAGGGAATTCTATGGTGTTTGGCAAACATGTTCATTATAGATATAAGGGAATTCTGACACAGGTAATATAAACACCCAGCCCTTATCATATATCATCACCAAGTATTATAAACTATCCCTAAGAAAACCATGTTTCTTTTTCAGTATAAAAACCGTGTGAAATTTGAGGTCATGGTACCAGCCTGATGTAGAGAATTTTTAACCTTGTTGCACTTTTGTCAAGCACAGTTTGCAATAAATATTGAGATGAAAAGTTCAATCAAGAAAATATATTTTTATTCACATGCTGAACTATCTAAGAAAAGTAATATAACTGGTATCTTCAATAAATAAAGAAGCAGGATTTCAAAACGCAATAATAATTCTTTTAGAATTTAATAAAATAGGCAACATTATTTTAGACACATGAAAATATGAATATAGTGGGTCATATATGGACTTGCACATACAACACATTCAACTTAGTGTGCACTAATGTGATAATATGATGGTTCCAATAATAAAGACTCACTGACAGAAATCTATAATACATGCAGATAACCCACCAACATTTTGGCCTGCCCACTGCAAAATAATGCAACTTTAGTAGAACCAAAAAGAGAATGGAAGAAACACAAGTAGCCACAAGATTCTTTTTTGGCACACTTAATAAGGAGAGCAAGAGGACATTACTAAAACTTTAAAGTCATATAACATGACCATTGGAGAAGGAAATGGCAACCCACTCCAGTGTTCTTGCCTAGAGAATCCTGTGGACAGAGGAGCCTGGTGGGCTGCCGTCTATGGGGTTGCACAGTTGGACATGACTGAAGCGACACAAAAGCAGCAGCAGCAGCATGACCATTGACTATTGGAAAGTATTAACAACCAACAGATCACTCAGTACATTGCAAGCTGTGGGTGTCCTGTAGATCAAGATAAAATAAACCAGAACTCACACATTAATAAGACCCGTAAAGAATGGCCAACCAGCTGATAAATTACATATAAAATTTGATTTATAAATAACCTCAGCCATAAGTCTGATTTTACACTTTTTACCCAACAATAGAGTTAAGATTTCCAATCGTAGATATAAAATCTAGATCTTTAAAATGGCAGCACTGCATAGACGCAGGCTTGCTGCAAAGCTATTAAAATGTGCGAGTCCTTCACTGTACCAACCCCTTCTAGAATCTTGAAGGTTACATGGCTTTGCAAAATATACTAAAAATTAAACATTTCAGCTTAATTTTGTTAAGAAATGTGTTTTCTTCTATTCCAATTTTCCCTCCATTTTCATCCCCTCACTGCGGGTGACAATAGAATACCCAAAGACATTTTTGAGATTCAGCTAAAGGGAAATTATTTGGAGAAACAGTAGTTTAGACTCACTGGAGTATAGTTTACAGATTTCCAGTGATTTCTGTGTATAGTTAGGTTGCTGCTAGCCATAGAATGGCTCTCAGTTTTCCTCCCAGACACTACAGAGCCAGAGGCAATACCATGATGTGAACACTTCTTTGAAGGGTTACCTACGACTAGAAGTATGTGGATAGTAGAACAGGAAAAAAAAAAAAAGAAGAAGAAGAAAGAAGGGAGTAGAGCCAGAAACTAACCTTTGGATAGTTTTACAATCACCAAACATGTAGAGTTATAAGTGAAGGATTTGTTTCTCATCAAAATACGTAAGTTCTCTCTTATCAGGAAAGGAATATACTCAATATGCAGCATATAAACCATAAATGTACCCAGTACTTTATTTCTTTATGGAAATTACACTAGAATTGTATCAGAAGTTCTGTTTGTAGAACACAAGCCTGGTTGTATTATTTCAGCTTACATGTTTGGGAGTCAAATTACCAGTTTTCTGAATAATGGATGACGCTTAAGTACATCTGACTCATTGGAGCTTGATGAAGTCTGGGGGTTCCAGAGGAAAAGGCATACAAAATTCCTACAGATGCAACAGGTTGATATGAAAATACGAGTGCTCAGTGACAAAATTCCTCACATATTAATTGATCAAGCAATGTATGTACTATCATGGTGTTTGGTTTTAGGATTATATAGCTCAAGATTCCTGGTTTGGACACAAATGAAGGTATCTCTTAATCATCCTTAAATTCATTTATGAAAACAACTAAGAAAATTCTGATTAAAAGTTAGTAGAATATGAAGCAAAATAATAAAATGAGCAAGAAAAGCAATAGAATATATTCTGATATTGAGAAGTAAATTATGACAAAGAATTAGACCGTGTTGAAAGTAACAATTCATTAAAAGGAAGAGACAAATTTTGAGAAGAAATAATGAATAGACTTAGATTATTTAAAACTCCAATTAATGAAGAAGAGTAAATTTTATAAATAGATTACTGAAGACCTACAAATTTTCCTAATCCGACACAAAATACTGACAGACAAAATAATACAAAGCTCACAGTAAGCCTTTATGATAAAGACATAGTAAAGAAAAAAACTGGTTAATTCAAGAGTATTTAAGCTTCTGAATAAGTAACTTTGAAATACAAAGAAATCTTTTTTTTTTAATTGTAGATTTATAATGTGTTAGTTTCAGGGGAACAGAAAAGTGATTCACCTTTATATATACATTCTTTTTCAGGTTTTTTCCACTATAGGTTATTATACAGCAGGCTCTTATTGTTTATCTGTTTTATATATATAGTGTGTATCTGTTAATCCTAAACTTCTAATTTATCCCTTTCTCTGTTTCCCCTTTGGTAACACAAGTTTGTTTTCGATGTCTGAAATTCTCTTCTGTAAATAAGTTCATTTGTGCCATTTTTTAGATTCCATATTATAAGTGATATCATATGAGATTTGGTTTTCTGTTTTTCCACTTACTTCACTCAGTGTGATGATTTCTAGGTTCATTCATGCTGCTTCAAAGCCATGAAATTATAGCCTACACATCAAAGTTGATAGTTTCCCCAAACTTTAAAAATAAACCTAAACATTTACTTATCATTACTTATAAAGCTGAAAGTTTTCAGATCCAACTTAAAAAAACAAACAAGAATTTCAATCAACTATTCTAGAAGATAGAATGAACTATTGTTCTACATAAAAAAAAATCACAAAATCATTGCCATATGAAGAGACTAGTAAAAGATTATGCACAGTACTTCCTACAGAAAAAATTCAGGATAAAAAAGATTATAGACGTTGGTCAGACAGTTAATAAATTACTACACTTTTATATGGATTTTGAAATGTTCATTACATTTGTTAGCTTTTAAAAAAGTTTTACCTATTATATCTTTCTTTATTCTAAATAATTATTTCTGAATCTAATTTTGTTTTTAATGCTGTGCTATTTTCATAAGGATTCTTCCTGGTGGTGTCAGTAGTAAAGAATCCGCCTGCCAATGCAGGAGACATAAGAGATGCGGGTTCAATCCCTAGTTTGGGAAGATCCCCTGGAGGAGCCCTGACAACCCATTCCAGTATTTTTGCCTGGAGAATTCCATGGACAGAGGTACCCGGCAGGCTAGGAAGGTTCCTAAATTGTGTAATTTAGGTTTCACATTTCATAAAAATTAGTTCACATCCGCAGTCCCCTGGATTTCACATGATAAGTGCTGGGTTCAATTCTCAATTCAGCAATTTCTAGGAGAAGTGATTTCAAGCTATTACTTAGGTAATAAGAATAATTCTGCCACATATTGTTATAAAAATAAGTGAAATACATATATTGTAGTATAATGAAATGAGTAAAATACTTTAATGTAAAAATGTTACTTTTACTATTGTGAAACTGAGTTCTCTTCAAAATGATGATTGTTTTTATTTTCATGAGACATGAAACTGCATCTATAGTAAGGGACAATCAAGAAAAATTGACCTAAACCACATGATTTAACTTAAGGATATGGAAGACTTACCCAAGAGTGGAAAATTTTCAATGTAGCCATGAATTACTATGGGAAATTATCAGACTATCATATAATCTCTTGAAAGTAAATCTTTCTGAAGATTCAAAGTAAATGGTTCAAATTTTTCATGATATAAATAAGTCTGAAATTTCACTGAAAAGGGGTAATAACTTATTTTAAGGACATTTGTGCACTTTTCTTACTAAAAAAGTAATACAAGGACTTTCAGGGAAATTATAAAATATGATAAATTTACTAGCATCTACAAACTGGTGTTTTAACTTCTCTAAGGAGAAAATATATACATATTAATAACTCTTGAAACATAAGTTAAAAATCATCTTACGATCTCACCATGTAAAATATCAGTCCTACATGCTTCCTCATCACAGTCAGTATCCCCTCTGATATTTGTATTTCCATTTCACATGTGTCACTCATCTCATGTCTCATCAGTCTCCAATTCTATTCCTTTATTCTAGGCTCTTCATCTGCTTTCCATCACCAGCATATTTTAATTTTTGCTTTTAGGTCATTTGTTATGATATGCTTACCTTGTATGTTTCCTAAGGCGTCGAAGATCTGATAGCCTCCACTAATATGTGAAAATAAAATTTTATATCTGTTGTTATATAACTTGATCATTGTTTTATACATCTTATACATGCATTTTTATTTTCCAACCAGCCTATAAAATTATTACAGATAAAGAGTATATAAAACTATTAGATTCAACTACAGTTAACACTAAAATCTAAATTCATAATGGCCTTAACAAGAAGCTTGTTTCATATACATATGAATTCTGGGAGTAAAAGGACTGGTATAATGACTCTGCCCCACGAAGTCCTGAGGGACCCAGCTCCTAAAGCTGCTACATTACTCACTCCAGAGGGCACTGGTCATAAAGGCTACATAGCAAAATGCAACTCTGGGGTTTCTCCAGCCACTGCTCTAACACTCTTAATGGGGTGGCCTCATGCTTCTGGTCCAAGATGGCCTATACCCAGGCTTCCAGTGACAAAATGAGAGAAAAGAACCACATCCATCTTTTAAAAGAATTTTTCCAGAAGCTGCCGTAGAACATGTCTGCTTCCAGCCCAAGGACTAGACCACAGCACATCCACATGCCCACACCCATCTGGAAGGGGAGGTGAGAGTTGCATTCTGCATCTGGCAAGCCCTTGGTCACTACAAGGAGAGAGAAATGGGAGCAAATAAGAAAATGAAAATGAAATGAAGTTGCCATTATGAGGATGAAATCAAAGAAAAGAGATTTAAAAACTGGAAAGTTTTGCCCTACTTTTCTTAGACTATACATCAATATATAGGCTTTTGAAAATTACAACTTTTATGTGAAATATACAAATACATGATAAACAGAAAAATATAATTTTGTATTGCTTTGAAAGAAAAAATATTGAAAACATTCCTAAATTTTTCAGTAATGTAAAGGTATGCTTACAAACTAGAAGACAGAATTCTGAAGGAGACTGTACCTTTCTTTTTTTAGTTTCTAATATGTCAAATATATTCCATTATGTCCTAAGTGCTGAATACATATCAGGTCCTACATGCAAATCAAGGATTTCTGAATATATCATGATTTAAAATGTACATTTATACAGTATGTCAACCATGCAAACTTTTCTTGGAAGGTGATAGTGGGAAGATGAAAAGGGCAGCAAAGAGTAAAAAAAAAAATGAGATCTCATGAATAGTTTTCATTGAAAGAGCGGTTTCTGGAAAGTGTTGGGAGTGTCTCATACTACATCTTACAGCTGTGTGCAAAGCACTATCTTCATTCTCTTCACTAGAATTGGCATAAACATTAGTGTACTGAAATGACATACCCAAGAGGACATAAAACAAGATGTGTCCAGAGATACTTTGAAGTTAACCTTGAACTAGAGTAAACAATGGTCTATGAAGATTTAAATACTTCAGGGGAAAGGAAGGAAAGAATAGAGATCTAATTTTTTTTGACTCTGAGGAATAAAGCATTCTTTTCTTTCCACTCTGCTTCTCTCTTCAATTCTCTAAGAAATGGGTTAAATCTAAAACTAGAGCTGGAAAGGAATTTCAGCGATGTTTTACCAGCAAGTGGCCCCACGTGCACCTGTGAGACACCTTCCCCGGAGCTGCAGATGCGCGTGGGACATGTTCATTGCAGCTTAGAACAGATGGAACCACTACAAGCAAAAAGTAATTTCTTATATAAAGTCAATGAATCTAAACCTGTCTGATGTTGTTCAAGGATAATTTGAAATAGATTCAGATAGCTCCAAACCACAGTATTTGGGCTTTAGCATGATCTTGTCTGGTAATGATTTAAATTTGATAACAGGCCAGATTTCCAACTTTTTATCCCCTTTTCCCAAATTGATGTAGAGAGCTATGAATTTATCATGCAGCAAAATCATTTAATAATGGTATCTTGCCATTTTACAGATAGATCATATTTTCAAGAAAAGGAAAAACTATTTTCACGTTTATATTTTCCATTTGTAGAACTCATAACAAATATTTAACTTTCTAATGGTTAGCTTTCTACAAGCTTGTTTCAGTTAGCAGGAAGAAATGTGACTCTATCCATAGCTCACAAAAACCCTATGCATGGCACAACACAATTTTGAGAAGAGACAGATGGAAAGAGTTTATTCTCAGTGTGAAAAGCTATAATTTATTCCTTGGTAAAAAATAAATTAAAGACCATTCACATTTGAATTAGCCCAGAAACAAATGTGAAGGTCCTCCTCTAGTATACAATGGTAGCTTTAGCATCCTTTTATGTAAACAAGACTTGAGCCACCATTGGCATTGGAATTTGGTGAATAATAAACAGTGGAGGGGCCCAATGCCTACTATTAGCCACTGGAAGCCTTCAACAAACTTGTAAACGTACAAGAGCCATTTACCTGGCTCTGGAAAAATAGTTAATATGACACTTGCATTGACAGAGGATGATAGACTTTCTACTTTCCAATGTCATTATTATCTGAAGAGATCATGGGATTGGTGAACACAAGTCTTCCCAACTTTATTATGAGGCATCTTATTTCTTCAGTTTTTTTTTTTTTTATCAAATTTTCACATGACGTGGTTTCAAATCTCTCCAACATCCATCCTAGTCGTTTCTGAGTAAAGGACAGTCTACATTGCCCTTAAAGTATAGTAGCCCAGAGTGAGCAGCATGAGTTAGTTGAGCCTGATATGACCACTGCACAATAGTGGGTCTAATACCAGCCTTTATTTAGATTTTATGTTTTTAATCAATACCAATATCATAGTAACTATTTGTAGAACACTAAAGCAATAATACTAACAACAATAATCAACAAAAGGGAGAGAAACACACAACCATGTTAACTCACCAGACCAGGAGCTCCACCTGAGATAGGAATGATTTTACTCCACTTCCCCAGCACCTACATTCTGACTGCAAAATAGTTCTCAATAAATGTTTGCTGATCAAATTACACTATAGAACAATGGATTTGGAGCAAAACCATTACTAAAACTATTCAGAAAAAATCACAATAAAATCAGAATTAGTGGTGTTCTGTGGAGAAACAGGCTTTCCAAGACAGTGGCAAGCTGAAGGCTGAGAAATTATTTCAAACACTGATGCACAGATTTGTATGCCTTCTCAATTAAGTATGTGGTTGTGCTAACACTAAGTGCGGTGCAAGAGCCAGGAAAATCCAGTGACTGTAAACATCCTTGAAATAAACATACCTGGTTTTCCAGGGTAGGCTTTCCAAATGGTGAGTGTAAGGGAGGAGAAGCGAGTGCCTCAGATCTGGCAATTATAACTCATTGTCATTGCTTTGTGAATTGAGAAAAGCTCAGAGGAGCTTTGTCCAATCAATTTCTGCTCTGTGTGAACTTACTACTTCTGATAATAATTTAAATCTTTAATTAATTGTTTGAAATTTCATTTACTCATATTTTTTGTATGTGGTAGAGATGGGGTGGGGAGAGGTGTCTCTCCCTAATCACCTGGGACTCACTAGAATTCTGGTGGCAATAAATCTAAAAACCAACCATATTAATAGATGTCAACATGCTCCTATATAAATATATAACATTTTGCCTTCAAAATACTAAATGAGATAGGAAAAATGCTTAAATGTAAGTAATGAAAAAGAAAATTATCTAAGGCAAGAATAGCGAAATTAAGATTCATAGTTGTACTGACAAAATGTAATACATTGTACATACCAAAAGGTTTATAAGGTATACGTAAGGACAAAATTTTAACACTTATCAATAGACAACAAATGATTGATAGATGATTGCTAGCTAGATAGATAGCTAGCTAGATAAGTAGATAGATATACACATAGACACAAGTACATCCCAAACTACAAAAGGTTAAGTAAACAGGATTTCAGTGTCACATATACAAGTAGAGGCTGGGGGTTTCATGAATAAGGAAGCATAAGAGCTAACACTACTACAGATCTTATCCAAGGTAAGAAGCCAGAACTTAGAAGCCAGAGTTTATCCACAAACCCAGGAACCAGAAGGGAGCTGTCTCTTCTATGAAAAGAGAACCAGAATTACTGAACTAGGGAAAAAAAATTCCACCTTGGCCTGGAAATGCAAACAGATGTAGGCCACATCCTCTGGGCCATCAGTTGAAAAAGAATATACCCTAAACAAAAAGTATAGAATATGAATTGACAGTTACTCAGGGTAGAGGAACCTGTGTCAAGAAACAAACAAACAAATTGGTCAGAAACAATTAAACCTGTAGGAAAAAGACAGATAAACTTGGGGGGGAAACTGCTGCCTCTACAACCTATAATAGGCATAAGGCTCTCATCAGTTGACAATTTTCACTGAAGAATATACAAGTAAAATTTTTAAATGACAAGAGACGGAAATATATCCATGAGGGCGGCAATAGATTAAAAAAAAAACAAACAAACAAACAAGAAATCTCCCACTCAAAATTGTAGGAAAATCTGAAAATGATATAAAAATTAAAATATATTAAATTGCTTAAATAAATAAAGTAATAAAATCAGCCTGAAGATTGAAGTACTGATTAGTTTTAAACATCGCTCAGTTAAATGTGTAAGTAGGAACATGATATATAGACAAAGGCTGTTTAAATGTCAAGATTATATGTATGGCATAGAGAAGACCAATCCACAGAAAGAAATGGAAATAGCAAACATCAGTTTAAAAATCCAGGAAAAACTACTATAAGATATGATCAAACATATTAGGAATCACAATCAACAATCAGTTATACATACTTACTGAAGTAGATAGGCTTCCCTGGTGGCTCAGAGGTTAAAGCGTCTGCCTGCAGTGCGGGAGACTGGGGTTCTCTCCCTGGGTTGGGAAGATCCCCTGGAAAAGGAAATGGCAACCCACTCCAGTACTCTTGCCTGGAGAATCCCATGAGGGGAGCCTGGTAGGCTACAATCCATGGGGTCGCAAAGAGTCAGACACGACTGAGTGACTTCACTTCACTTTCACTGAAGTAGAGATTCTGAGATTTGACTACTTGCAATATCACTATATTTACTAAAGACAAGTTTAAAACATAATGGCAGAAGAATATTCACAGAAACAACAAGAGGGGAATACCAGGTAAATATTTATCAAAATAATACTTAATAGATATATTAGTAAAATACAAAAATAAAAATTAGTAGGAAGAAAAAGTGACATTATACATCAATAAAAGAAATAATGACCTATGAAGATATAACAGCCATAAGTATGAATATCTAATAATATATCCCAAATTCCTTAAGGCAAAAATATAACAAAACAACAAAGAGAAATTGAAAAAGTCTCTAATATCTTAGGAGATTTTCATATACTCCTGAAATTGATAGATCAAACACCTAGAATATTAGCAAGGATGTAGATTTAAACAACCAATCAACAACCTTGATCTAATGTATATGTAGAATCATGCACTAAGTAGATATAGAATACACATGATTTTTTACTGATGTATAGTTAACTTACAATATTATAATAGTTTCAGGCATATGACATAGTGATTCAATATTTATACAAATCACACATCATACAAAGTTATTATATTAGTGACTATACTCCATGTGCTGTGTATTCTAAAAGAGTGACTTGTTTTATAAGCGGTACTTTGTACCTCTTAATCCTGTTCAATATTGTGACCATCCTCCTAACTTCTCTGCTCTGGCAACTACTAGTTTTTCCTCTGTGCTTGTGAGTCTTTCTGTTTTGCTATATTTCTTCATGTGTTTTAATTTTTAAATTCCACATATAAGAAAATATACAGAATATGTGAAAATACATAAAATTTGTCTTTCTCTGTATGACTTATTTCATTTAATATAATTCCTGCTAGATTGGCAAGATTTCATCCTTTCTCATAATTGAGTAATATTACATTGTATATATACATCACATCTTCCTTATTCATCTGTTGATGGACAATTAGGTTACTTAGCTATTGTTAAGGAGAAAGCAATGGCAACTCACTCCAGTACTCTTGCCCGGAAAATCCCATGGACAGAGGAGCCTGGTAGGCTGCAGTCCATGGGGTCTCAAAGACAGACACGACTGAGCGACTTTACTTTCACTTTTCACTTTCATGCATTGGAGAAGGAAATGGCAACCCGCTCTAGTGTTCTTGCCTGGAGAATCCCAGGGATGGAGGAGCCTTGTAGGCTGCCGTCTGTGGGGTCACACAGAGTTGGATATGACTGAAGGCAACGGCACCCCACTCCAGTACTCTTGCCTGGAAAATCTCATGGACGGAGGAGCCTGGTAGCTGCAGTCCATGGGATTGTGAAGAGTCAGATACGACTGAGCGACTTCACTTTCACTTTTCACTCTCATGCATTGGAGAAGGAAATGGCAACCCACTCCAGTGTTCTTGCCTGGAGAATGCCAGGGATGGGGGAGCCTGGTGGGCTGCCATCTCTGGGGTCGCACAGAGTTGGACACAATTGAAGCGACTTAGCAGTAGCAGCAGAAGCAATTTAGCAGCAGCAGCTATTGTTAATGATGCTGCAATGAACATAGCGGTATACATATATTTTCAAATTTAATTATTTGAGGAACTTCAATATTGTTCTGTATAATGGCTGCTGAACCAATTTACATTCCCACCAAGTGTGCATAAGGATTGCTTTTTCTCCACATCTTCACCAATGCTGTTATTTCTTGTCTTTTTGATAAGCCACCCTGACAGGTAAGAAGTGATATCTCACTGTGATTTCAGTTTGCATTCTCTGATTGTTAATGATGTTCAGCATCTTTTAATATGCCTATGGCCATCTCTTTATCTTCTTTGAAAAAATGTTTATTCAGGTCCTCTACCTATTTTTTCATCAGATTGTTTGCTTTTTTGTTATTGAGTTGTATGAATTCTTTATATATTTTTGATTCTGTTGTCATTGGTGGTGGTCATCACTAAGTTACATCCAACTCTGCAACTCCATGGACCACAGCATGCCAGGTTTCCCTGTCCTTCACTATCTCCCCGAGTTTGCTCAGATTTGTGTCCATTGAGTCAGTGATGCTATCTAACCATCTTATCCTCTGTGACTCTCTTCTCCTTTTGCCTTCAATCTTTCCCAACATCAGGGTCTTTTCCAAAGAGTCAGCTCTTCACATCAGATAGCCAAAGTACTGTAGCTTCAGCTTCAACAATAGTCTTTCCAATGACTGTTCAGGGTTGATTTCCTTGAGGGTTGATTGGTTTAATCTCTTTGCTGTCCAAGGGACACTCAGGGGTCTTCTCCAAGCACCATAGTTCTAAAGCATCAGTTCTTTGGTGCTCAGCCTTCTTATAGTCCAGCTCTCACATCCATACATGACTACTGGAAAAACCATATCTTTGACTATATTTTGAATGTTAACCTCTTATCAGATATATCATTTGCAAATATCATTTTTCATTCAATGGGTTTCCTTTTCATTTTGTCAATGATTTCCTCTCTGTACAATATCTTTTTAGTTTGATGTGGTCTTGTTTATTTTTGGTTTTGTTGCCCTTGCTTGAGGAGACAGATCCAAAAAAATATTAAGACCAATTTCAAATAGTATATTACCTATATTATCTTCTAGGATTTTTATGGTTTCAGGTCTTAAATGTAAGTCTTTTATCCATTTATGAGTTTATTTTTTTTATACAGTGTGAGAATTAGCCATTTCAGTTTTTCTTCATGTAGCTATCCAGTTTTCCCGGTACCACTTATTGAAAAAAATCATCTTTTCCTCATTGTGTATTCTTGCCTCAATTGTTGAAGACCAATTGACTGTATAAGTCTAGATTTATTTCTGGGCCCTCTATTTTGTTCCACTGATCTCTGTTTCTGCTTTTGTACCAATAACATACAGTTTTGATCACTATACCTTTGCAGTATAGTTTGAAATCAAGGAACATAATGCCTCCAGCTTTGTTTTTCTCTCTTAAGACTGCTTTGCTTATTTGGAGTCTTTTGTGGTTCCATACAAAATTTAGGATTACATTTTGTAGTTGTATGAACAATGTCTTTGCTGTTCTGATCAAGATTGAGTTGAATTTGGAAATTGCTTTGGGTAGTATGGATATTTTAACAATATTAATTATTCTAATCTGTGAACACAGATTAACTATGTTTTTGCTGGGTTTTTATTATTCAATTTCATTACTTATAGTCAGTATGTTCAGATTTTCTGTTCCTTCCTATTTCAATCTTGGGAGGTTATATGTTTTGAGGGATTTATTAATTTCTTCTAGGTTGTCCAACTTGTTGACATACAATTTATTTGTAAGATTCTCTTATATTTTTGTGATATTAACTATAAACACACTTCCATTTCTAATTTATTTATTTGGGCTCTCTCCTTTTTTTCTTAATGAATTGGATTAAAGGTTTATCAATTTTCTTTATTTTAAAAAAGTTCTAAATTTCATTGATTTTCTTTTCTTTTCTTTTTTGTGTGTCTTTTTCATTTATTTCCACTCTGATCTTTATTATTTTCTTCCTTCTCCTGAATTTCAGCCTTGTTTATTTTTCTTTTTCTAGTTCCTTTATGTGTAAAGTCAGAGTGTTTATTTGAAATTTTTCTTATTTCTTGAAGTAGACTTGTATCACTATATACTTTCCTCTTAGAACTTATTTTGTTGTTTCCCTTAGATTTTGTAAAATTATGTTTCTAGTTTCATTCATCTCAAAATATTTTTTAATTTCCTCTTTGATTTCTTCATTGACCCACAATTTTTTAACACTATGTGTTTGGTCTCCAAGTGGTTGTATTTTTTCCAGTTTTCTTGCTGGAACTGATTTTTATTTTCACACTCTTGTTTTTGGTAAAGATGTTTGGTATGATTTCAATCTTAAATTTATTGAGACTTGTTTTGAGACCTAGCATGTGATTTATCCTGGAGAAGCTTCCATGTGCACTTGAAGAGTATGTGTTCTGTTATTTGGGTGATGTATCATTTATGACTAATGTTTCCTTATTGATTTTATATATGGAGATCTATTTATTGATGTAAGTAAAAGTCCCCTACCATTAATGCATTATCATCAATTTCTCCCTTTCTGCCTTTGCTTTATATCTTTAGGTGCTCCTATGTTACATGACTATACATTGACAAATGTTATTTCTTCTTCTTGGATTGATCCCTTTATTATTATGTAATTATCTTCTTTGTCTTTTGTTATAGTTCTTGTTTCAAAGTCTATTTTGTCTGATATGAGTAATGCTACCTCACCTTTCTTTGTGTTTCCATTTGCATGGAATATCCTTTTCCATTCCTTCATTTTTAGTATGTGTATGTCTTTAGCTCTGAAGTGAGTCTCTTATAAGCAGTGTATAGATTTTCTTTTTAATCCATTCAGCACCCTCTGTCCTTTGAGAATTTTAGTGTACTTACATTTAAAGTGATTATTGATAGGTATATACTTATTACCATTTTATTATTTTTGCATACCAATGCAAACTGCATGTGCCTAGTAGCTTAGGTGGGAGAGCAGGAGCTAAAGTAAGCATGAGCTATGGCTTTTTCCAGAATGTGCCCAGGCCAGCCACTTGGCAAGGTGGTTTGAATATACAGCTCATCACACTCCAGGAGCTGCCCCCTGGCAAGGGTTAGGAGGTGCTGGGATGGGCCAAGGCTTCTCCAAGGGCATACCTGAAGTTGCTATTTTGGCAGAGGTGACAGGGTGGTGACTGGAGCCAGGGCCCTTCCCAGGCCAAGGCTTCTCCCAGGAGGAGGGGACCACCTTGGCAGGATAACTGGAGCCAGAGCCATGTGTGGATGGGAGGCCTTCTGGGGTGGCCTTAGCAGGCCATCTAGAGTTCCAGGCACTTTTCAACCTGCTGCCTCTGCACTGGAACTTGGAATGAGTCAATATATGTGCACAAAACTTTAAAAGCAGAGTCTTAATTTCCTAAAGCCCTCCAGCTCTCCAAGTCATAACAGGCTATGTTATTTTTTTCAAAACCAATTAAGGGGATTCAGCTTTCCAGTACTGGTTCCCAGGACTGGGGTACCAAAGATGAGGCTCAAATCCCTCGTTTCTTAGGGAGGACTTCTGAGTCTGTGATATTCCTGTCCTCTTATGGGCCCCCCTGGGGTGTGGGTGCTGACCAGATCACTTGTCTTCCTCTCCGACACATCTTGCTGTTTGTTTTTTTTTTTTCTTTGTATCATTAATTGTATTAATTGGAAGAGTTGTTCTGCTAGTCCTTGGGTCATTATCACAAAGGGTTTTTCCATATAGGTTGTAATTTGGGTATATTCATGGGAGGAAGTGAGATCAGGGTCTTCCTATCTGCCATCATGATCCCACATCTCCTAATACACATAAAGCACATATGCATGATTTTAGAAACTGATCATGAAGAAGCCAAAAAACGAACTTCAATTAACTCAAAGTATCAATATCAAAATCATATTGCTAATAATAGCCTGACAAATTCTTTTAATGAAAGCCATTCGGTTATTTTTAGATAGGAATGATATGTTCTTTCTTAAGTTGTAAGAGTCATTGTGGCTACTGTGTTGAAAAGGAAGTGTAAGATCGAAGAGTCAAAGATGAAAGCAAAGAAGCCACATTTCTTGGTGTATAGATGATTAAAGAATCCAGGAGCAAAATTAGGGCAACAAAACAGTGGAAAAACCAGTCATGAAGGAAATATTCACTTCAGACTAATTACATTAAAATATCCATTATGCAGAAATACAAGTTCTGTGTAGAAGAAAATTATAGTCCTACTCTAGGGTTAATGCATAAATAGAAATGCAATATATGATAAATGCAACATATAAATAGTTCATTTCTGAACTATTTTCTAGTTAAAAAAAAAAAACAGATTTAAGACCGTTGGAAAAAAGCCAAAAAAATCTCACCATTGAGTAAGCCCTGTTGAATCAAATTGTCTGGTAGTTTCTGTCACCACTCCTTCACTATCTTTGAAATAGATTACTATATGAAATTAGGCTCCTTGTGGTCTTGGATCTCACAATGGCTTTAGAAGGAAAAAAAAAAGACTCATTGTTTACTTATCAACACGAGTTAATTTAACAAAAAGAAAGTCATTTAACAAGGTAATTTATCATCCTCTACTATTTACAATGCTCATATTCCAAAGTTTCCAAGGAAAACACTAATATCTACCATCTTCTAGACAAAAAATTAAATGAAGGAGGAAGTGACCAAAGGAAGGTCAGTAAGAGAGAGACTATCCTTTGTTCAAATACTGAGCTTTATATGAAAGACTGAAACAGGATTTTTTAAAGGACTTGAACCTATTTAACCATATCTATTAATTTTGAAAACTCTCATTCTACTTCTTTCCTTTTCTTGTAAGAAGTTGAGTGTTATCTGAGCTTAAAATCACTTAGATTAGATTTACAACACATTTTTTAAAAATTATAAAGAATTAAGAAGATTTCAGAACCATCTTTTGGGTTTGCTTCTTTGTTCTTCATAATGGTATACACATACAATTTAAACTACAGATTTTTTAAATTTTCTGATTCTAAAACTACCATTTCCCCCGACCAGCTACATAAAGTTTCCCTGTTAATCATTACGGCTATTTACCTTACTTTCTTGATATTTGACACTCTCCTTTTGGAGGACTAAATAAGAAAAATGTAACTTTTTCCACTACATAGTCATTTAGTACAATTTGGGATTGTTGATATTCCCCTCACCTACCCTCTGCTATAGCATCATGATGGCAAAACACTACCATCCAAGAATTATATGTGCCCTTTAAGCTATCTTATATTATCAACTGAAAAATATGCCATAAAAATTGTGACCATTACACTTTGTTGAATAACATACCTATAGAAAGAAGACAATTTAGTTTTAAGCTGATAGTTATATAGAGTAAAAAAAAGATATTTGTGTGTTCTTTGGGATTATTAATTTCAACAATATCTGTCATGCTCAGAAGTTCCAAATGACAGTGGGGAAACATGTGAAATTGAAATTAGACTGCCAGAGAAATCTGAGAGGAGATATAGAAAATCATAGCATATTATGCACAATCCCCAGCTCACTTGTAGACTATCATTTTCATTTTCAGTCACTTGATAGATTCTTCCCAGAGTTTTCACTCTTAACTGTGTTTGTTCTTAAAAATTAACAAACTATAAAATAAAATTAAATAAATGATTTTAAGCCCAAATGCTTGAAACTGAAATATTTATACAAAACATTAAATTCACGAAATGATAAAATTTTTAAATGTCTTAAATAATAAGATGTTTTCACTTGAATTTTGTTTAGAGAAAATGAGTCTTTTAAAAAGGAAAAATGATTAAATGCATTTAATCATTTAATCTTTTTATATTTATATATGAAGTGAAATGCCCAAACTATATTGAAACAAATGTACTTATATCCATGTATTTAATGACCATTTCATCAGATTTTACCAAGTACAAAGTTTATGCCAAGGTTTCTATGACAATATAAGAATAAGTAAATTAACATTTCTTTACTCAAAAACTACAACAAATAAGAGTTGTAAATGCAAGTAAATATGTTAACATGGAGGCTGTTAAATCTACGATAGGTGAGACCATTACTGCCTGATGGTTCACTTTTTCATTCATTCAACAAATAAATAAATTCTTTCTAAAAAAAACTGACACTTTTCTGTGATAAATAGAGAGAACAAAGCCAGCAATGAGAAAATTAATGACTTCACACGATTACTTCAAATGATAAATGCAATCATTAATCTAAAACAGGGTCCTAGTAAAGAGGACTAGAAGTTGCTTTAGTTTCCTGTTACAGATATCTGTAACACCGGTTAGGATCCACTTTGTTCTTTGAGAAGAGAAATTGTTTTGGTTTACATTTTGTAGTGATCAGCCATTCAAAGCTTTATTCTTTTATAAAATCACATTTATGGAATTGTGACCATATAGACTATAATGCTTCTTTTAATATACATTATGTGATTATTTTACACCAAAGAAAAGAGTTATAGCAATATATGATCAATTCTAATTTCATCTTTTTATGATACCTTATACAATGTTATTTTTCAAAGATCTTCCCCAAATACCTAGATTCCACAATTTCGGACTATCAGGAAAAATCCATTTGTCTTTGACCCAGTGCATAGGCATATCCCATGTTCACATTTAATTCATTTAAAACAAATGATATTTGAAAATGTGGCATATTGTCTAGCTTGAGAATCCCGGATAGATAGCTAAATGCTAGCTTCTTAGGCAGTAGTCCTTTCCTCAGGTAGACCTATCTATGTGTCTTCTAGGACTCTGGAAAAGGCAATGAAAACCATGGATATGATTTCTGCAAATAACTAACATAAAGAAAATTGCCAGGGCAACCTCTATTACTAGAATTCCCCATTTCAGGAAAAAAAATGCATTTATCACAATTTTAACTCTCCCAGGGCAATGTATGCCCTGCTATTGCAATTCCAGAATAACTGCTATATCTACGGTCCTCCCTCAGTATTCTCATAAGTTTGGTTATAGGATCCCCTCAAAGATACCAAACTCTGTAGATGCTCAAGTCTCTTATATAAAATGGCATATTTATGTATAACCTAAGCACCTCCTTCTGTATACTTTAAATCATCTTTAGATTACTTATAAATTTTAAATAGTTGCAAATACAAATGTAAATACTATGTAAATAGTTTCTGGCACAAGGCAAATTCAAGTTTTACTATTTGGAACTTCCTGAAATTAGTTCTTTTTTATTTCCTAAATATTTTCAATCCAAGGTTGGTTGAAACTACAGGTGTGGAATCCAAGAACACAGTGGGCCAACTGCATATGGCAGTTACAAGCTTTTGCTCAGTTATTCTTCCCAACTAATTAATACAGTGAATAGAACAGTAACTATTATCCGTAATTTTCTCTAGGCTTAGGTGGTGGCTCAGAAGTAAAAGAATGTGCCTGCAATCTAGGATTCGATCCCTGGGTCAGGAAGATTCCCTGGAGGTGGAAAGGGCAACCCACTCCGGCATTCTTGCCTGGAAAACCCCATGAACAGAGGAGCCTGAGGGCTACCGTCTATGAGGTCACAAAGAGTCAGACATGAATTAACAACTAAACAACAATAGAGGAAGGGCTTTCCTTGTGACTCAGCTGGTAAAGATTCTGCCTGCAATGTGGGAGACCTGGATTCAACCTCTGGGATGGGAAGGTCCCCTGGAGGAGGGAAGGGCTACCCAGTCCAGTATTTTGGCCTGGAAAATTCCATGGAATGTATAGTCCATGGGGTCGCAAAGAGTCGGAACCAACTGAGTGACTTTCATTTTCAGCAACAACAAACAGGCAAGATAACACAAATAAGTGCATTGCAGATTAAGAACTCTAAAATAGATTTTTAATTCTTAGTTGAATGTTCCTTCCACAGTATTGGAAAGCCTTTGCAATGACAAACTTGGTATACTCTTCCTTTCACTTGAATGTAGGCTATGCAGAAAACTGGGAATTTTCCCATCTGAAGAAAATTGTAAAATGTATAGCACAAAGATTTTTTTAACAATGACATTAATAGTAAAATCTATGAATTTATACCAATAAATACCCTTTGTTAACTTTTCACATAAACCGAAAATCACAATAATATCCAGAACTGTTTCCTTCCCTGATAAAATTTCACAAACCAATTTCTCTGTTTTCTAAGATTTTATAATCTGGCTTAACGTACTTTGTGTTAAATTACTTCAGTAATGTCCGACTCTCTGTGACCCTATGGACTATATAGCCTGATAGGCTTTTCTGTCCATGGGATTTTCCAGGCAAGAATACTGGAGTGGGTTGCTTTGCACTCCTCCAGGGGATCTTCCCAACCCAGGGATAGAATCCGTGTCTCATGTCTGCTGCATTGGCAGGCGGGTTCTTTACCACTAGCACCAATTTTATAATCTTACTTCAGTTCAGTTCAGTTCAGTTGCTCAGTCCTGTCCAACTCTTTGTGACCCAATAAATCACAGCACACCAGGCCTCCCTGTCCATCACCAACTCCCGGAGTTCACCAGACCCACGTCCATTGAGTCAGTGATGCCATCCAGCCATCTCATCCTCTGTCGTCCCCTTCTCCTCCTGCCCTCGATCTCTCTCAGCATTAAGGTTTTGTCCAATGAGTCAACTCTTCGCATTAAGTGGACAAAGTATTGGAGTTTCAGCTTTAGCATCATTCCTTTCAATGAACACCCAGGACTGATCTCCTTTAGGATGGACTGGTTGGATCTCCTTGCAGTCCAAGGGACTCTCAAGAGTCTTCTCCAGCACCACAGTTCAAACGCATCAATTCTTTGGTGCTCAGCTTTCTTCACAGTCCAACTCTCATGTCCACATATGACTACTGGAAAAAACATAGCCTTGACAAGACGGACCTTTGTTGGCAAAGTAATATCTCTGTTTTTTATATGCTATCTAGGTTGGTCATAACTTTTCTTCCAAGGAGTAAGCATCTTTTAATTTCATGGCTGCAGTCACCATGTGCAGTGATTTTGGAGCCCAAAAATAAAGTCTGACACTGTTTCCACTGTTTCCCCATCTATTTCCCATGAAGTGGTGGGACCAGATGCCATGATCTTCATTTTCTGAATGTTGAGCTTTAAGCCAACCTTTTCACTCTCCTCTTTCACTTTCATCAAGATGCTTTTTAGTTCTTTTTCACTTTCTTCCATAAGGGTGATGTCATCTGCATATCTGAGGTTATTGATATTTCTCCCGGCAATCTTGATTCCAGCTTGTGCTTCTTCCAGCCAGTAGTCTTAAATTAAAACCCCGTATTGATTCTTTAGAGAGTCAAAGTTAGGGCTTCTGTGATTGTATATGAGAAAATACATGAAAGATGATTGATTTTCAATTGGGGTGAGAGAAGAAAGAGCATATAACATAGCTTTTATAAATTACTCTTTCCTTGTAGTTGCATAAGCTGTCAGACCTGCCTGCTTTCATTCATAATCACTGAGTGACTTTTCAACCACAAACACCATTAAGATGGTCAGGGAGAAGATCAAAATCTAATCATCTTTCTTCTAAGAATATCTTTGTAGGATGAATGTGAAAGGGGAAGAAAAGTGATCTGCAACTTGATTTTACTTGGATTTTAATTAAAATATACTATATATTAAAAGTTAGACTTCCCTGGTGGCTCAGCAGTGAAAAAAAAATAAATCTGCCTGCAATGCAGGAGATGGGGATTCAATCCCTGGGTCAAGAAAGATCCCCTGCAGAAGGAATTGGCAACCCATGCCATTATTCTTGACTGTGAAAATCCAGTCCCATGGACAGAGGAGCCTGGTGGGCTATAGTCTACGAGGTTGCAAGAGTTAGACACAACTTAGTGACCAAACCACCTCCACCATGTATTAAAAGTCATTCGAAACTGAGAAAACAGATGAACTTGTGGTTTTCCTTCCAGGTCTTTCTTCCTAACCTACCACTTACAATGTAGTAGAACACTGTGACAGTGACAACTGCCAATGCCTGAGCTAGGTTTGGAACAATCGCTCAAAGTCTGAGGAAGGATTTTTCCAAATGATAGTCACATCGAAGTATCTACAGCACAAACGTTTCCAATATTCCACCCCCAACTCCCTCAATTGCTGATAGAAGATCAGGACAGTTCTTTGAAGGATCCAGGAAGAGACGCCCATGAACTCACGGATGACCTAGCGAGGCAGTGAGAATGGAACAAGGACACAAGTATGCTAGCAGAACTTGGTGTTCATCTATCAACACATCTGAGTAGGGTTGGCAAAGACAGTGCCGTCCTAGTCGGACAGCTGCTCAGGGTAATGGATTCTGTATGGTTGGACCTGCTGTTTCTAAAGAGAATACATATGTGTTTGCTGAAAGCCAGGACATATTAGTCAAAAAACTCCCTTATTGGTTTTTTAAACAATCCAAAGACTTAAAGAAAGGATCTGAAGAATAATGGTGCTACTGTTGACATGTGGTTGTTGAATGTTTTATGTACTGTTTCTAATGATAATAATTGAATGTGAAATGTATTTTTATGTTTTTCATGAAATAATACCTTTCAAGTTAAAGGTTAAAAGAAAAAGATGTAAAACTCTGTGAGAGGTATTAACTCCACAGATAATTGGGTGAAGAAAGAAGGCAGATCAGAGCAAACGTTCTGAATGATTTAATATTCCAAAGCAAATACGAATGCAGATTACCTAATTCTGGAACCATGTCCTTTAGTATATGTGAGAATGCTAATCAAGAAGATCATTAAAAATGATTTAGAAAAAAACAATCGCTTTCAAAGTGTTTAGACAATCCTAATTATGTCAGTTATCATGCGGTGATGACAGGCAAATTTATAGGTGATTTAATAGAACACAATACACATCATAAATGAAATTTTTAACCTACTTACCATTATTTATACATTTTTAGGAGTCTAACACTTCAGTGAAACCATAGCCAAAAAAATAGAAGTACTGGCAAATATCTAGGCACCCACTAAAATAAAAAAAGAAAAGAATAGAGTACCGCAGCCAATAGAGAATCAACCAGCCATCCATCACTGTGTTTGACCATCTGCTGCTTCTCTCTTCAAATACTTATCTACTTAGGAACCACCCATTTCCTTGCATGTTGGAAAGCCAGATAATATACAGCTTTAATTTAGCATTTCCACATGTTCCTAAGGTTTTATATTTCCTCTTTGAATAGAAACATAGACAAACTGGCAGGCACGCCCTTTTCACCGTTTTGGAAAGAAATTTAGAACAGTGGTTGCTGAAAGAAACTATTTTCTTCAGATGTTGGTAAAATGAGTAAAAAGGAGGAAAAGGAGAATACAGTGAATTAAAATAAAATTATTCTTTTGCAATTTGTGCTTTTTCATTGTTAAAATTATCTTTAATCAAAAGATGTTAATATAGTAGCTGTTTAACTTTGTTCTTTATAAAATAAAACGTTAAAACTATGTTGCTTTATTTTACTTTTTCTAGTCTCTAAAAACCAAAAGTCTTAAATCAACTGGTTTACAGTCTTACACGGAAATAAATGGGTTGCCTTTGAAATATATATTTAATTCATATTATTCTTTTCATAAAGACAGCTTTTTTTCTGTCCTTAGTCTATATATCCTCAACTAAGTAAAAGCCTTAAACTGTGCTTTTGTGATATGATTTCTGACTCACATCCATGTGTATTTCTTGGTGTCTCTTTCTATTTCCCCTCTTAATCCCCATGACTCCTCAAGCATCTGTCCATGTTTTCATGACTATCATTAAAACAACTTTGCCCACTTCTGAATATGCAATTTTCTTGCTTAGCACAACTAAATGAATGGGTGACAAAAGAAGGCAAGCACAGTTTAAATCAAATACACTCTAAAACATGTTGCTGGTCACTTGTAGTTAGCAGTGGAGACCAAGTTTGAACTGGGACAACTGCCTGCAGTAAAAGTGAAAATGAGTTACAGCCACCTGCGACCACCATTCACAGTAAGAAATTTGTTCCCACTACTCCCCAGAAAGCACATTCACAGAGACACAATCAAACATGCACAGCTGAAGTTCAAAGTCTCACAAAACAATACTTACCTTTATTTAATGAATGCACGATCACATTTTTTATTTTATCATTTAAGCTGACCCCATTTGCTGTATTGATTTCATGACCCACTAAAGCATCATAGCTCAGTTTAAAATTGTTCATTATAGCACAGTTTATAATGTTGTTACTGAATTTCACTGCAATATAAAGATCAAAACAATTAACTTCTCTTAAATCAACATAAAATTAGAAACCCAGCCTTATCAAATAATTTCCTAGTGTGTTCCACTGAATTATTGGAAGAAAGAAAGACACAAATATTTTTAACTCACTTTTCTGTTCTCTTTTTATGTGATGTGATAGGCTGTATCTTAACACTCCTAGGTTTTTCTCTAGATAAATTCCTTCTAAACTGGAGAGGAATGATAACTAAATGTCATTGTTTTTTGTTTTTTTTTTTAAGTAAATTTTGAGTATCCTAGTTTTAGCATTGATAATGACTCAAATGTTGACTTAAGATTCTGAATTATATGGATGAAATTCTGAGATGTTCTTAAAATCACTAAAGAAATGACAATTACCTTAAGTTGCCTGTTTCAAGTTTATGTAATAAGTCTCTGAAAAGTTTTCTGATTTAATTTTAAATAAATGCTAAGTCACTTCAGTCGTGTCCGACTCTGCGACCACTTTGACTGCAGCCACCCAGGTTCCTCCGTCCGTGGGATTTTCCAGGCAAGACTACTGGAGTGGGTTGCCATTGCCTCTCCTTTCAAATAAATAAAAGGTGGGTAAAATTTTAAAGTGGTAAATACATTGGTTATTTATTCATGGACGTGTATGTATGTGTGTGTGTACACGGACACACACTTATGGTTAGGAGACCAGGCTTAGGAATTCAAGCAGAAATATTTCAAGTTCTGCTTTCAGTGTCTTCTAGAAATTTGTAGAATTTCTTCTGAAATCTCCTCCTCTGCAAAATAAAGTAATAATCACACTCGCTTCACAAGCTGTTGACAGGGACAAACTACATAAAGTAAAAATCAAAGTAGCATTCAATTGTTCATCATTGCTATAGATTTCAGGAATGATCTGTTTAAGTTCATTTCATGCCTGGGGAAAAAATAAAATTATCCTTGCTGACCATTTTAATTGATTTCCATGCATGACTCTAATCTTATAATTCAGTTAATACATGTAAGTAGAGAAAAAGAGACCCCTTAAGACAAGGAAATTATAGAGAAAAGATTAATAATACAGTTGAAGTTAGGAGGATATCAAATTCTGTACTTCCTAAAATCTTTAGACATTTGAACTTGACCATTGAGTGATTACTACTGGGAGAAGCTCCCATACTTTGAAGGATTAAACTTCCAGCTCCAGTTGGCTCCCTTAAATTAATAACCATGTAGACAATCCAGTCTGCGGACTATGTTCCATAGGCTACAACAGGCATACAGGTTAAATCCAGCCCACTGCCTATTCATCTATGGCCTGTGGACTAAAAATCATTTTTACTTTTAAATGATTTGGAGAAAAGAATTGAAAGAAGATAAACATTTTGTGACAGCTAAAATTATATGAAGTGTGAATTTCTGTGTTGATAAATAAAATTTAATTTGAACACAGTGTAGGTCCTTCATTAGTATATTGCCTTTTGCGCTACATGAGAAGTTTAGCAGTTGCAATAGAGACCATATGGTTTCTAAAGCCAAAATTTAAATATTTATTATCTTGTTATTTATAGTTTTCCAACCCTGGACTACACAGCAAAAAGAAACTCAAGGACAAAGTGTAAATGATGCTTATTAGCTCCATAATTTCTCCACTATAATTATTTTAAAATATAGCAAAGATGATTCTTAACCATAAGAAGTATATTTATATTTGGTATAGAAATACATAACCAAAAAATATAGCACTGTTTTTCTCAAGGAGTTTAGACTTTGATGCCTTGAATGGTTGATTTTGTAAAGAGTGATTCTACTACTTAATTTAAAACATCTTAAAAAAACATTTAAAATCTGTAGTTCAGATCAATCCTTTATAGATGGTTAAAGTGAAGAAGTTTTAATGAAAGTATCTTTCTTTTTGCTGGCTAATCCTAAGATTTGGAAAAAAACAACAACAACAAAAAACCCTTTTGAGTTGATACCGTTTCTATTTCTTTCCCTGTCAGTAGAAATGAAGCCAAATAAAATCCTATTCCACAGTTCCCCTCAAGGAAATAAATGAGGCTGAAAGTGTCCTGGCTTCGTCAGCTAAGCTGGTGAAAATCCCTATAGCCATTTGCTTATCTCAGGGGGACTGGATGGCTCCTTTAAATTGTATTTTATATGGTAGGTTCCATATTAGAAGAACTCTCTGCAAAACGTCTCATTCCTTAAGTGGAACAACAAAGATGCCTGTTCACTTGCCTTCATGTGCCCTCCTGCACACTCGGCTCATGCATAGTTATCCCTGCCAATGTCTGTGAGATGCTCTTAGCCACAGGACAACAGAATCAAGGAACTGAGCTACAAAAGATGACACCACTTTTTTTTAAAAAAACTCTCTTCCTTTCTCGTTTCTCATACTAATCACTTCATACACCTCTTGGGAGAGAAACCGTCTTAGCTACTTGGAATTAGATAGCATAATTTCAGATTTTCAATGCTTCTATTCAGTAGTTGTGGATGATTTAAAATCTCTGAGGCTCAATTTTATTATCTGTACACAGTATAATATTATCTGTATGAGAAATAATTTTATTAATTATATCAAGTTGTTAGCTTGAAAGAAAATAAATATGAAATTGTACCATAAATGCATAGTATAAACTGTACACATAATTACCATGAATATCTCATTTAGAGAACAAACTAGTACTAGCTTTTATATATTCCGCAATATCTATGTGCTATATTCTATGATAACATCTTACATACATTATTATCACATTGTATTTTCATCAAAAGGTATGTATTAGTATCTTCCACTTACTAATCAGGAAACTGAGACTCAGAGAAGGATAAAAAATTATTGAAAGACATAGGGGATAAGTTATTGAATTATTGAAAGACATACAGGATACATACATAAGTAGCCCTAAGTTAGGGCTTCTCTGGTAGCTCAGCTGGTAAAGAATCACCTGCAATATGGGAGACCTGGGTTTGAGCCCTGCGTTAGGAGGATCCCCTGGAGAAGTGAAAGGCTACCCACTCCAGTATTCTGGCCTGGAGAATTTCATGGAGTCGCAAACAGTAGGACAGGACTCACCGATTTTCACTTTCACTTTTAGCCCTAAGTGAAAATATGAATGTAGATCCACCTGATTCGGTAACCAAACTCCTCACTTTTACATTATTCTGCATTTCTCCATTAGTGGAGGGGGGGGGGGGGAAGAGAGATTGCTTTAAAATATAAAATGACATTTTTCAAAAATATAAGCCATAGAAATGCTGAGACAAATAGTATACCAAATACTTGAAAGAAGTTTATGTAAATAAAGCTACCATCATGAAGTATTGCTTAATTTTGTTAAGCAAATAATTTTAGTATAAATGCAGTAAGTTGAACTACATCTATTATATGTGGTTCCTTAGTAACCTCTTTTACTCGATTAAGATTTACCAAAAATATTATTTTTTTTATCTGCTCTGCAGGGATTATTTCAAGTGTTTTAAAACCCTCATATTCAAGAAAGTTTTTTTGATACATACACATTAAATCCTCTTGCAGTAAACCAAACCTGAATTTAGAAAAAAAAAAAAAAGATTTTCAGAGTTTCTCCCAAAAAAATGCCATAGGAGGTATATAATCCACACCTCCATCATCAAAGTGCAAAGCTGTTTGGCTGCACGTGCACACAATTGAAGGGGCTGACTTCGCTCTTCCAGCTCTCTGCTTTCCCTTCTACTTTGATCTTCCACTGCTCTCCTCTCTTTTTTCATTTTGGACTCTGTCCCCACCCTCAAGAAGTCACTGAATTATTTGTGAGGCTCGTTTGATATTCGGACTTTTAAACTCCTCTGTTTCTGCTCTTTGAGTGAACAGAAATTTTAACAAGGCACGTTCTTCTTAACATTACTTCACTCTTAAACACGCGATTCATTTCAAGTATATGGAGACAAAACAGAACTAAGACATGATCCTGTGAGTTAATAATCCTAGGTTTGTTTGACATGCCTGAAACAAAAGTTAATGTTTCTTGTGTTAGCTCCTCTCTTTTTTTCTCCAGAGTGTCAGAGACGACCTCCTACGATGGGAGAAAAGGAAAACACTTGCTTTCTTTGGAGGGGAAATTCAATGCCAGAGACATACACTTGAAGTTCGTGATTGAAATTCCAAAGACAGGGTCTGGGGCTATCCACTTTGCTTTTGATACTGTGACGAAGTTCTCCTCGCCTCCATTTCTCTCACGTGACAAGCCTCATCCCCAGCTGACAGTTGCGGGGGCATCCACCTGAAACTTCCTGAGCCTACAGTGTAAATGGACTCATTTCATCTGAGGATTAGTGAAAACAAGTTCATTTTTCCAGGTTCGGCTGAAATCCCATCTATGAAGCCTTTAATCACTAAAATCCACAGCAATCCCAATGCACTTATTGTCTGTATAATTCATAGAGAACCTGGAAATGTTTTTGGAATTGCTGTTTAAGACTTATTTAGTTTAAGAGAGAAAAAAAAAAGACTTATTTAGTTTAACAGAAATTTTCCTCTCTTTTTGGCACTTAGTAAAGAACTGGACCAAGCAAAACACTTTAATATCTACTAAGGGCTTCCCTGATGGCTCAGACGGTAAAGGATCCACGTGCAATGCAGGAGGCCTGGGTTTGATCCCTGGGTAGGGAAGATCCCCTGGGGAAAGGAATGGTTGCCCAGTCCAGTATCCCTGCCTCGGAAATCCCCATGGACAGAGGAGCCTCGAAGGCTACAGTCCATGGGGTCACAAGGAGTCAGACACAACTGAGCCACAGACACTTTCACTTTCAATGGTATCATAAATCAATAATAATATCTATTAAAATGAACCTGGTAACGAAGACAAGGTAGCCTCTAAAAAAATACAGAAAAGAGTGGGATGGATTTTAGAAACATTTCCATAGGAATAAATGAAATATTTAAAACCTGGAGTTCTTAGCAAATTATAGATAACTGACACTCTCTGGTGATGACAAGAATGCTGCTGCAAAAATAATAGCAAAGAACATAAACCAGGCATTTGCCCACTGTCAGGCACTGGGTCTTCCCAACACACAATGAATGTGTTATTGTAACTTACATATTATGGATGAGAAAATTAAGGCACTTAAGTAACTGCTTCCGCTGTGCTCAGGCCTCGGGTCATCTTGGTCAGCCTTCTACCTCCGTGCTGTCCTTTTACAAGCTTTCCGCCCGCTTTGGGCGAAAACCCCCAAACTTTCTGTATGTCTTTGTGCACGCAGTCTCTCAGCTGTGTCCCACTCTTCAACCCCATGGATTGTGGCCCTCAGGTTCCTCTCTCCATGGGATTTCCCAGGCTAGGATACTTGAATGGGTTGTCATTTCCTTTTCTAAGAGAGTTTCCCGACGCAGGGATCAAATCCTCATCTCCTGCATTGATAGGCGGATTGTTTACCACTGAACCACGTGCGAAACTATAAAAATTGATACTTTGCTGATACTTCGGAGAAGGCAATGGCATCCCACTCCAGTACTCTTGCCTGGAAAATCCCATGGACGGAGGAGCCTGGTGGGCTGCAGTCCATGGGGGGCTAAGAGTCAGACACTACTGAGCATCTTCACTTTCACTTTTCACTTTCATGCATTGGAGAAGGAAATGGCAACCCACTCCAGTGTTCTTGCCTGGAGAATCCCAGGGACGGGGGAGCCTGGTGGGCTGCCGTCTATGGGGTCGCACAGAGTCAGACACGACTGAAGCGACTTAGCAGCAGCAGCAAGTAAATTTTTAGAAATGTCAGCTAAGTGGTGGAGTCAGGATTTGGAACCTAGGCAGTTTGATTACAGAACCCATGATCTCTAATCAAATTAATAACTTTGACTTCAGAGTAATAATCTTATATATCTACTTCATTTGGACAATATAACAGAATTATGAAAGAAATAAGGCAGCTTATCCTACTGACAGTTATTACAATCTGAAAGAAATCTTACATTTAAAACATTGTCTTGAAAAGACATGTAAAGGTAAAAAGTATATATGCGGATTCTGGCTAGCACTATGTCACTTTTCCTGAAGAATTCTAAATAATAGGTAAATTGACAGAGTTTCCAGTGAATTACACTATTATAATTCAAAAATAATAAATATATTATTAGTGAAAACTGAGAAAACGAGTCTAAACACCAATGATTATTTCGTCTGCAGCACAAACCCCAGAGGCCTGAAGGATGAGTGGAAGGAGCAGCAACAGA
This sequence comes from Aepyceros melampus, assembly GCA_006408695.1. Taxonomy (NCBI): domain Eukaryota; kingdom Metazoa; phylum Chordata; class Mammalia; order Artiodactyla; family Bovidae; genus Aepyceros; species Aepyceros melampus. The sequence goes on from SJXQ01012563.1 coordinate 179,755, forward strand.
AACCTGGAGGCAGAGACGGGCCTGCAAAGTCCTCCTGAAAAGGCATAGGGACCCAGCAGGGAGGAGGTCAAGAGAAGAAGTAACCTGACCCACTCTCCTCTTGCTCTCTGGCCTTTTGCTTATGGCTGCCTTGGTCTATTCCAGCCAGAAGCCAGAGGCCAGAGAACCCACTAATGCAGTCCCCACTGCAGGCCAGAAGCTGGGTGGAGAGCAGGGCAGAGGACGACAGCCGGCCTGAGAAGCCATCAGAAGGAAGGTGGCCGGGAGAAGTGTCATCTACGCGCATTTCAATTTTTCTACAGTCTCCTTCATAGAGTTAAAAATATATAGCTTTATCTGTACCATTCTGGAAAATCCTCCTACGTATTAAAAATCTAAATCTAAAGCAAAATCACTAAAACATGCATAATGAAAATCTTTTACCTTAAGAGACAACTTTATCTTTGCTTCTCTTATGCAGTACCTCCATATATATATATATATATATATATATATATATATATATATATATTTTTTTTTTAACCAGGTACAGTGCTAGGCATCAGAGATGACAAGTTAAATAACATGGTCTTTGTCTCCAGAAACTCACATTCAATAGGAGAAAATAGCTAGCTAGGTAAATTACCAAGGTGACTTGATAAGTTCAATGGTGTTGGGGCCCACTGCCTGACTTAGTGAATTCCTGAAAAATACTTTTCTCCTTAACTCTGTTGGTTCTGAAATCTTATAAACGATAATTATGATGCTTGTTTGGTGGCATTTATGAAAAATAATGCATAGGTGTTCTCTAGAACTCTAAAGCCTGAGCCTATAGTCATCTACTGCTTCAACACTTTTATAAAGTTGATTTTGCAGCAGGGTTTACTGTTGCTCCCTTCAGCTCAGTTCAGTCGCTCAGTCGTGTCCGACTCTGTGACCCCATGGACTGCAGTACGCCAGGCTTCCCTGTCCATCACCAATTCCCGGAGCTTACTCAAACTCATGTCCATCGAGTAGGTGAAGCCATCCAAACATCTCATCTTCTGTTGTCCCCTTCTCCTCCTGCCCTCCTCCTTTCCCAGCATCAGGGTCTTTTCAAATGAGTCAACTCTTCGCATCAGGTGACCAAAGTATTGGAGCTTCAGCTTCATCATCAGTCCTTCCAATGAATATTCAGGGCTGATCTCCTTTAGGATGGATTGGTTGGATCTCCTTGCAGTCAAGGGACTCTCAAGAGTCTTCTCCAATCATAGTTCAAAAGCATAAATTCTTTGCCGCTCCACTTTCTTCATAGTCCAACTCTCACATCCACACATGACTACTGAAAAAGCCATAGCTTCAACTAGACCGACCTTTGTCGGCAAAGTTGCTCCCTTAGATTTGTATTTCTAGAGTTCCCTGTCGTGTTTCCTGATCTTTGTGAATTCTTTGAGTGCAGAAAGGTTATGTAACAGGAACGTGGCTCTTTACAATACAGAAGGATAAATCTCAGGATTTGGGCTTAAGCATCTGAGACTTTCTGCTTTACAGTATCTCTATTCTTCTGGATCAGAGGTAAATGTACAAATTCACAGAAGGACTCATTTAAATGAAAAGCAATAACCAAATTTTCACCCACCTGCCTCAGGTGAGGTATGCAGAAGAACTGAAACTTATTAGGTTGCCTGACATTATCTGAGGCATTTTTAGGAAAATCAATGATGTTTTACAATTCACAGTTCCCTGTGTATAATAAAATAAGTCAAGCCAAGGGAGAGAGCTGCTGGGGTAAAAGGACTGGGTGAAACATTCAGAAGAAACTTGAAAACAACTTTTCTCTCCAGCAGAAGGGCAATGAAAAGAGCAGTTATCTTGATATCATATACTCTGGGTTCTAATCTAGGTTTTTTCATTTTGTTCTTAAGCAAGTTTGTGAATTTCTGTTAATATCAGATCTCTTCTGTGTGAAGGAAAGATTGATTGTAATGCCTTCATACTCAGGGTTCTAATGAGGCTTAAGATTATGTTTGGTAAGCATGTTTTATGTGCTTTAGAAAAGGTATCTTCTCTGTATGTTTACGATTGCCATCATTCCATGGTGCCCTAACGAAAAGAGGCTACACTAGCAACAGAAGGACAAATGGTACCTATTTGTAGGAGAAAGTGTAGGCGTACTAAGAAGGAGAAAAGGAAACAGTACATATAATCTTCTCATAGTTTATAAGAAGCTGAATTTTGACTCGCTTTCATTTCCCTCAGATATAAAATGTAAGTGCTCATCAGTATAGATCCTGAGGAATAATGGACATCCAGTGGCCACTGAGCTCCTAGATGTAGCCTATAATCTAATTCCAAAAACTTCTCACCTACAGTTAGAGAAGCTGAGGCCAAAGAACATCAGACCCAGCTTCTACTATCACCACGTTCCAGCCCTAGCCCATCCTCCAAACACACCACAGCCATGCACTTCCTTCACAGAGGGTCAAAGTGCTGTGCCTGGAGTGGGTTCCAGACACGTCAGAATTTCATTCCTAGTAAAAGAACATTGGGGATGGTAACACTAATTCAAGTACATTTATTTTTAAAGTATTCTCATTGAAATCAGAGCCCTTACACATTGCTGATGGAAATGTAAAATGATACAGTCACTGTGGAAAACAGTTTAGCTATTGCTCACCAAGTTCACATGTCTGACACTTTGTGACCCCACGGACTGTAGCCCAGGTTCCTCTGTCCATGGAATTCTCCAGGCAAGAATACTGGACTGGGGTGCCATTTCCTCCTTCAGGGGGTCTGCCCGATCCAGAGATCAAACCTGTGTCTCAGGTATCCTGCAGTGGCAGGCAGATTCTTTACTATGAGCACCACCTGTGAAGCCCACAGTTCACTTTAAAATGGTTAATTTCGTTGTATGAATGTTACCTCAGAAAATTATTTAAAGTTTTGAGTATATTTATTTAAATTGTGCAAATGTGCTGTGCTGTGCTTAGTCACTCAGTTGTGTCCGACTCCTTACAACCCCATGGACTGTAGCCTGCCAGGCTCCTCTGTCCATGGGGATTCTCCAGGCAAGAATACTGGAGTGGGTTGCCATACCCTCATCCAGGGATATCTTCCCAACCCAAGGATCAAACCCAGGTCTCCCTCATTGCAAGCAGATCCTTTACTAGCTGAGCTACCAGGGAAGCCCGTCTATGCACATATGATGATATATCCCTATTTGACAGATTTCAAGGGTTCTGGTATTAATACCTTCTAAAGAGAAACAGCAAATCAACATGTTCAAATTGACAATGGTCACAGGTAATCTCTTGCCACCAGAAACATGAAATTAGTCCTAAACAGATATAAATATTAACTCTATCATTTCTAATTTTTTATTAATAATCATCCTATATCTCTGCTTATTTTTCCCTAAGTTTCTTCCTGACTGAATGACTACTTTTTTAATCCCACTACCTCCTGCTATTCCTTAAAATAAGTATTTTCTCTGGATAGTATCATTTTAGTCTTTCACCTACAAACTAATGTACTAATAAATTTATAAATATCTCCACTACAAGGAAATGGATGCTTTTAATGCACTATACAGCTCAGTTAATCTAGACCTGACCAAATCTGACAGTGTTAGTGACATAATAACTGTGAAATCACACAATCCCATGCCCAAAAGCAAATGTCTCTTCCTGTCCTCTGATCCTGATGGTTCCTGAGCCACATATCTTATCATGGAATGTGTGAAGACATGTTAGCAAAAATAGCCTGACCACGTGTCAGCTTAGAATTTCAAGGCCCACCCCCTCCATATATTTGTAAAAGTCGCTCTTCATTCCACTTTCCTCTGCTTTAGTTTTCATAGCATTTATCACCACCTGGCAAGAATGTTATTTATCTATTTATATTCATTAATATTTAGTTATTCATATAACTTCAGGAGGGCAGAGACATCTGTATTGTTTGCTATTCTATTTCTAGTATCTAAAATAGTTCCTGGCCTGAAGACAGTACTCAGTTAATAATCATTACATAAATTTATTAACAGCTTCCAGTAACTGGAAATTAAACTATATTTCTACTCTTAATTAATATAGATGTTTTTATATTAATGTTTTTCTTATTATTTTTCTAGCAATATTTATTTTTCCAATTAAGCTACTTTCCTTTTTTTAATTCAACAATCAACTCACAGAAAAGATTTGGTGAATTGCTATATTTATATTTCTTTCATATAAATTGGTTCTAAATTATTTTTAAATGTAATATAATTTGACAATACTTCTACAAAGAAAATAAATTCAAGCTGTCTCAAGCTTCCTCCTTACAATTTTACACATGTGACACCTATCGGTAACACTTCCATTGAGATATATGTGTGTGTTAGCTGCTCGGTCATATCCGACTCTTTGCGACCCCATGGACTGTAGCCCACCAAGCTCCTCTGTCTATGGGATTCTCCAGGCAAGAATACTGGGGTGGGTTGCATTCCCTTCTCCAGGAGATCTTCCTGACTCAGGGATCAAACCCAGGTTTCCTGCATTGGAGGTAGATTCTCTATCATCTGAGCAAACAGGGAAGTCCCACTGAGATAAATAAAACACTTCATTCTACTGTCTAGTCTCATGAAAATGATTTTCAGAGTCATTCTTTTAGATTTCTGGAGATTTAGCTTACTAGAAATAAAGGCTAGGAAATCTTATTTTTATTCTAGATCTACTGGTCAACTGTCAATACCTCTAAAGCTTATTTCTGATATAAGAATATGTTTGTTTGTGTTAGTCACTCAGTTGTGTCCGGCTCTATGTGACACCATCGACTGCAGCCCACCAGGCTTCTCTGTTCATGGGATTCTCCAGGCAAGAATCCTAGAGTGGATTGCCATGCCCTCCTCCGGGAGAGCTTCCTCACCCACAGATTGAACCCAGGTCTCCTGAACTGCAGGTAGATACTTTACATGTGAACCACAAGGGAAGGCCTATATAATACATATATGTCTATAACATTTATTTGCCTAGAATATCTAGGCAAATAAATATTTCATTTTTCTAATATGCTTTGTTTTTTCAAATGGTTTGCACAAGTAATATTTGAAGATCCTTAATACCTATAAGAGTCATGGATCTTGTCAGCTATAGTATCTCCTTAAGCTTGAACCAAGGCAAAGAATAAATCGGTCAACAGCGTGGGCTTTGAAATCATATTTTCTAAATTTGAATCTTGACTCCTCTGCTTGCTATACTGGCAACCTTTGGAAATTTACTTCTTCAAGATTCAATTTCCTCATTTATAAAATAGTGACAATGTACCTATGTCATGAAAATATTGTCAAAAATAAATGACATAATCTCTGTGAAGTATTATATAGCATAATGTCTAGCACAAAATAATTGCTCGAAATAGGCTGGATGTTGTTTGCATCATCCCCCGAAATGTATGAAGCTTTTTTCTTCTTGAACCTCCATGTATTTTTATATGTGTATCTCAAGACATTTTCACATCTATATGGTACCAAAGTTATTGGTGTATTTCTCTTTTTCCTGTTTTATTCTCACATAGGAAATCTCACCCATCTTCATCTTCTCTGAAGTGTTCAGGTTTGTGTCTTAAACATGACAGAAATTTAATATATTTCAAAAAATGAATGAAATTAAAATGGGACAAACATATCTACACTAGATTCCTTTAAAAAGAAAAAATAATTTGATATGTCACTTGCAAACAAAATTACTTTAAAAGCTTTTTAGATATAGCTTTCAGAAAAACATGAGAGATAAATTAATTTTAAAATGTGGATTGCTCTTGTATTCATCACTTCAGAAATAGGTATTTTCTTGTGTATACTGCTTTCAAGCGTGTTGTATTTGCATGTCATGGAAGAATGAACTAGAATCAGAGATTCCACACTTAATGATGGATTTGTAAATTTAATACACATTATTTTCAGAAAACAAAAACTTCCTACTGGATTGAAACAGAGAACAAAGACCTTATTGGATCATCACAACTTCCTACTTTCCTATTCTATTCAAGTACTTTTTTAAGCTTTGGCCTAACCACTCATTTCACAGGAACAACTGGGACCCAAAGAGAATAATAAATATGTTTAAGATTATTCAAAACAGCAGAAAAATGGAAGCATTCAGTTTTTAGTCCCTCTACTTGAAGTATCCTCTGATAATTTAACAACTAAACTTGTAATAAATAATGTAGCTAAATTGAATTTTTAAACTGAAAAATCATTATAATAATTTTGACTTTTTTCTAAAATTTCTTATTCAAGGACAAAAGGACATCACACCTAATTCAGAAATTTTTAGTATTATGGTGACTAACCTGCTATAAGTTATCAACAGAGCTGATTGGGTAGAACACAGGATTGATATTTTCCTAACTGTAATTACCAAGCTGTCATATAAGCATAAATTTATGATTGAAAATGTCAACCTCTGGTTGTCCCCTGGAAGTCTCACTGTGCTAAAAGCAGAGTGTCTGATAAATCCCTGCCCTGCCTTGCTTTGCTTTGGCTTGCTGAAAACTTTATTCCTCAGAAAGCCGGGGGTGGGGGGGTGGGGGCAAAAGTAGAGGAATAATATTTTGAACCTAATTTTATTAAATCCTACATATCAAGGGTGATACTCAAGCTACTTCATAAGCAATACTGAGCAGGCACTAAGCAGTCAGGTGCTAAAGCTCCTCTGTGCTTCAGCAGTTACTCCTGTAGCTGTTAAATTGTGTGTCTCCTGGATCTGGAGAGTTACAAGAATTCAGTGAATTACGGAGACACTTGGGCATATCAAGGAAGGAGAATTTACCAATATTTCATTATATTCATATTATATCCAACATTTATTTATACCATTATATAATGGCTGCATATCAGTTTGTTGATAATTCTCCCCTCTTATCTCTTGAATCTATTCCCTTTTCTACAACCCAGAAAACTTCTTTGCTTCTGAAATTCACAGATACCTAACCTGAATCACAAGTCTCATGGTTTTATCTACCCAAAATCTTCCAACTCCTTTCCCAGACTCTAGTCTCCATTTTCTAATCCATCTTGGCTTCTGATTGTGATATTTTCCAGGTGCAAATCTTCAATGTTTCTCCAATATTACCAATAGAAAAACCAAAATTCTTAGCCTTAATACTAAGACATACCTTTCATCTGATCCCAACATACCCTTGCAAACTGTTTCTTGAACAATTTTTTTTTCATTCATGCTACACACACACACACACACACACACACACACACAGAAGTCTCTCAGTCGTGTTCGACTCTTTGCGACCCCATGGATTGTAGCCCACCAGGCTCCTGGGTCCATGGGATTTTCCAGGCATGAATACTGGAGTGGGTTGCCATTTCCTTCTCCAGGGGCATTCATCCTACAATCGAGCCCAAATAAACAATGTGTTGTTCTCTGAATAAAGGACACAGTTTCACACTCCTCTTATTCTTTTGCTGTTACTCTCAACCAGAATGCCATTTCCTTCTTCTGTGTCCAAGCACTTCACAGCCAACCTCAGACATGACCTTCATCACAGTCTTCAGTGATCTCTACATCCATTACAAGCTTTATAGTGCTCTGTGTTTCCTGATGATGAAAGAAACCACCATATCGAACAATTGATTTTTGCATATATCTAATCTCCCTTTGTAGTTGGTAAATTTTCTGGATATGATACATGATTGATTCAGATTTGTACCTTAAGTCTGGTGGGCTGCCGTCCATGGGGTCACACAGGGTCGGACACAACTGCAGCGACTTAGCAGCAGCAGCAGCACTTACTATACCTACAGCAGCTACCCAACAGACATTTGGTGAATGAAGAAATGAGTATAAAGAGCAAGAGTAAAACATGAAATTGGAAGAATGTTGGCAAAGACTAATTCTCATCTCAAAATTTACCTAACTGAGAAAAAGAAATGCTGACTATAGTAAATAATGTGTCCTGGTCTCTAAAATGACATATCCTTACGTTGACTAAATAGTAGATAAAACTAAAGTTGTAAGTTATAAACAATATATGACCAAAGAAGACCAAAGTCCACAAAAAGTATATATAGGAGTAAGAGTAAACTTTATACCAGAGACAACTAAAGAAATCTATCTATATGCACAGGAGTTATTATGTACACATGGTAAAAGAGGGCTCTCATGAGCCAAGACTCTTGATCCCAAACAGCAAAAGAGCCAAAACTCAGACAGAGTCTTTCAAACAATAGTTGTTCAGTCTCTCAGTTGTGTCCAACACTTTGCAACCCAAATAATTGTGGAATGGAGAGCAGGGAATTGCATGCTCTTTTGTTGCTGTTTGGTTTGGTTGGTTAATTTAGCATTATTTAATGCATTTCAACTAAGAAAAGAAAAAAATATATAGGAAGGGAGAGATAGGTTCACTGTGTGGTGAAGGTAATGATACCAAACATACATAAAAATGCCAAGAAACATTTTAAAATGTTTATACTAAAACAGAATGAAATCTCAGTGGAATCAGAAAGAAAATGTCAGATAAATCCATACTACAAGACCTTCTACAAAATACCATCCTCCTCACAAATATGTCAGGATTGAAACATAAGGAAAGACTGAGGAACACTCACAGATCAGCGGAGACTAACGAGGCATATGACTGAATGCCGCGTGGAGTCCTAGACTGAATCCTGGAACAGAAAAAGGGTATAACTGGAAAGCTGCTGCTGCTGCTGCTAAGTCACTTCAGTCGTGTTCGACTCTGTGCGACCCCATAGACGGCACTGGAAAGCTGGTGGAACCCAAATAAAGTGGTCCGGTGTCTTTCAGCTTTCCCTGAAACTTCCCTTCCCTGCCAGCTAAGTGGGAATTTTCCTAATATTCCTGAGCCAGGGGAAGTGATGAAGAAAGTTATGACCTCTCCCATGCCATGATGGAATGAAAGGAAAGAGAGAAAAACACAAGCAACCTTCTCTTTGATATTAATATTTCTGAGGTTAACTACCTCCCTGAACTGCCATCTTTCAAGGGAATTTAATGTTGCTGGAAATGGGAGAAATCAAACCCCATCTACTTTCTAGGGCTTAGCTCCTTCTACCTAAAACACTATTTCTGAGTTCCCATATCCATATGGTAATGATATTACAAGTTTTCATTCATCTGTTCACTTATTCAGTGGTATTTACTGAGTGCTTACTGCATACCAAGGTACCAGAGCTTTTCTGAACTAAAGACACAAAAAGACCAATCAGGCACCCTTATTCTCATGCAGCTTGCAAGCAATGTTTACTGAATGCCTACTACATGCCAAGAAGTATAATTGATACTTGATTAGATTATCTAAAGATTATAATTAAACCAGAGTGTTAATTTACTAACTAATATGAACTTTGAGGGGAAACTTTAAATAGGATCCCAATAGATTGGAACATTTAGACCACACTAACAAGATTAATTTTAAAGTCCTAGACATATTTTTTTTAAATCAACAACTTAAATGGAATCCTATTTTAACAACAGCAGATTTTTAAAAAGACTCAGAGCTTCCTGGATGTCTCTCTACTTGATTGAATATGAATCAACTAAGAAATGAAAATACAAAATGGTAACAGACAATTTAGAATTCAACCCAGGTGGCTTAGATGGTAGAGAATCTGCTTGCAGTGCACAAGACCCAGGTTCGATCCCTGGATCAGGAAGATCCTCTGGAGAAGGGAATGGTGACCCACTCCAGTATTCTTGCATGGAGAATTTCATGGGCAGAGGAGCCTGGCGGGCTATAGTCCAAGGGTTCGCAAAGAGTTGGACATGACTGAGTGACTAACACACACACCATTTCCACCGCACTTTGAATGCTAGATTTTAAGTGAGATACTAGAATAATGGTGCATGTTCTTGAAGAAATAAGTTGTCCAAAAACCACTTCATTGGAAGAATGGTTGAAGCAGCTAGAAATTTTTCACCAATAGGAGACACGCCTTAGAAAAATTGTGATAGGTTTGAAGAATTGCTTTGCCAAAGAAGCATTCTAGCTTTTCTGAACAATGCCAAGATGCCAAACTAGGACAAGCAGGCCAAAGTTACAAAAGACAGATGTCAAATCCATACTAATTAGATCTAGATAAGAATAAAGCTGTTTAGAAAATCGAGTTGTTTCCTCAAGTGATAATGACTTTCTTATAGGTGAAAATGTCAGAATACAATAGAAATGTAGGGGGTCAGATTTTAAGACCTTAACATTTCCTTCCAACTTCAGAACTCTATTGTTCTAAGAAGATGCAGAGATCAATGTGTATGATATAAACTGATGCTGGTAAAACCGATGCGGGAAACACTGAAGGCAAGAGGAGAAGGCCACAGCAGAGAATGAGATGGTTAGATAGGATCACCAGCTCAATGGACATGAATTTGAGCAAACCCCTCCAGGAGATGGTGGAGAACAGAGAAGCCTGGCATGCTGCAGTCCATGGGGTTGCAAGAGTTAGACAGGACTTAGCAACTGAACAACAACAAGGATATAAATAAAAGTAAATGACTCTGCCTTCTGTGGACGTTATTCCTGCTGTGTGAGTCTGCATCTCTTGCTGCTTCTCACATCTGTCCCCCAAATATTTATTTGACTAGTCTATCTCATTTGTTCTTCATGGCAATAACTCAGGTAAACGCACTTTGCTATATCCCAGTACAAACTCCAAGAACCAACGGTGATGACATACAAGGAAACCAATGATATTAAATCTCGGTTTGTTTCAATGAATATTGGACCCCTGGCCTACCTCCTTTAAGCACCTGATGTGGAATTTGACAGTAATGATTTGTAAATCTTCTAAAGAAAGGTGAAGATCAGAGAAATGAGAATTCCTAAAGTCCTGATGTTTCACAGATTAGTAGTAGCCTGCCATTAAGAAAATACAGGGCATTGGGTGAGTGAGCTGGAGCCATAAACATTATCAGGTAAAAGTGAGGTTTCCTGGGGCTGCAGAAAGAAATGAGCTTGTTCCTCCTTCTGGTATTAATCATAATAAGTGTTTTATCTCAGGCTGTCATGTTTAGTTTCTCCATGCAATTTACCTCTCAGGAACACTGTTCACAATATCAGTTGGCCTTATCTTTAACTTATAGTCTTCAAGTACCTAAATGTATTTCCCCCAAAGTTCCCACAGTTAACATGACAAAAGTCAACATTAGTACTATTTTAAGACAATGCTGCACCCACATTATAAAAGACAGAGTTGCTTATGCCCGGCTACTCCTATCATCTGTTGAAAAGTATAACAGGCAGCACTGATTCTTTGCCTAACTGCAGTTTTAATGTGAGTTTTGCAACCATTTAAATGGGGATCCCTAGTGCTTTAAAAAATTCATTTATTTCACTTTTTCTCTTTGCCAAAAAAATAAAATAAAGATGTGCTTATCCTATACCTCGCTCATCTTTTATCAAACAATACTTGCTAGCTGATACAGTCAAGTCGATAAGTAGCCTTTGAGGGATCGCATTATGAAGTTCACTTTCTAAGAACCAGCAAACATGATTAGGAGCAATCCAACCAATCAACTAATCAGACAACAAACAATTTAAGCCAAAAATACTGCAGAGACAGATTTTTGGCTAAAAATGTCAGAAAAAAATAAACCGATAGCTTCTACAAACTCACTGAAAGATGCCAACCTGAGAAGGTACAAATTGAAGATGAGATGGCTAATAACATTCTAGTCTGCATGACTCTATTTCATTGAAGTCTTCTTATGATCTGCTAATAATCCTTTATAATTAAACTCAAGCATAATATTAAAATGTAATCCACATGAACACCAATCACAGGACATTACATAGGCTGAAGTGGTTACCGCTTCCAGTCATGCATGACAATCACTCAGTGTGCAGCTTTACTTTCATGTTTTAAATCATTTGCCCCAAGATTTTAGGGGAAAAAAATTAAGATTCCTTTCTATCCATAAGTATAGTGAAATAAATCTCATTTAAACTCAAACTGATAAGAGTATGTCCAAGGCACAGGCTTTATGAATTTGCATACCTTCCTTTAGAACTAAAACCTTCTACATCCCCATAGAAATGAGGTCATCTTTTGAGGAATATCTTCTGAACTGTTTACAGTAAATAAAACTGATAGTCCAGAAACTGCCTATGGATGGGATTCTCCAGGCAAGAATACTGGAGTGGATTGCCATTTCCTTCTCCAGGGGATCTTCCCGACCCAGGGATCGAACCCAGGCCTCCCGCACTGGAGGCAGACACTTTAACCTCTGAGCCACCAGGGAAGCCCATTAATCAACACACACACACACACATTTTGATTCCACATTGTGATAAGATTTGTTTAAACAATACTCCCTATATTCAACTGCATATATTTTCCATTTCTTCTATTTCAGTATACTATCTTCATCATATCTTGAAAAATTCAGTTTTTATTTAATAATTAAATAATAATTTGAACCAAATAATAGATTATTAGAAGTAACATATTGAAAGTATTTTTAGTTTAACTGAGGTAGTTTTATACTTCAGCACAACTGGATCATGGACTTGCCCCAGTAGCTCAGTGGTAAAGAATCTGTAGACGATCCAGGTTCAGTCCCAGGGTTGGGAAGATCCTCTGCAGGAGGGCGTGGCAACCCACTCCAATCTTCTTGCCTAGAAACTCCCATGGACTGAGGAGCCTGGCAGGCTACAGCCCACAGGGTTGCACAGAGTCAGACAGTACTGAAGCACTGAACACACGCACAACTAGATCATGCGTTCAGTTCAGTCCAGTCGCTCAGTCGTGTCCGACTCTTTGTGACCCCATGAATCGCAGCACGCCAGGCCTCCCTGTCCATCACCAACTCCCGGAGTTCACTCAGACTCACGTCCATTGAGTCCATGATGCCATCCAGCCATCTCATCCTCGGCCATCCCCTTCTCCTCCTGCCCCCAATCCCTCCCAGCATCAGAGTCTTTTCCAATGAGTCGACTCTTCGCATGAGGTGGCCAAAGTACTGGAGCTTCAGCTTCAGCATCATTCCTTCCAAAGAAATCCCAGGGTTGATCTCCTTCAGAATGGACTGGTTGGATCTCCTTGCAGTCCAAGGGACTCTCAAGAGTCTTCTCCAACACCACAGTTCAAAAGCATCAATTCTTCGGCGCTCAGCCTTCTTCACAGTCCAACTCTCACATCCATACATGACCACAGGAAAAACCATAGCCTTGACTAGACGGACCTTAGTCGGCAAAGTAATGTCTCTGCTTTTGAATATACTATCTAGGTTGGTCATAACTTTTCTTCCAAGGAGTAAGCGAGTCGTCCCTTTCTCCTCCTGCCCCCAATCCCTCCCAGCATCAGGGTCTTTTCCAATGAGTCAACTCTTCACATAAGGTGCCCAAAGTACTGGAGCTTCAGTTTTAGCATCATTCCTTCCAAAGAAATCCCAGGGTTGATCTCCTTCAGAATGGACTGGTTAGATCGCCTTGCAGTCCAAGGGACTCTCAAGAGTCTTCTCCAACACCACAGGTCAAAAGCATCAATTCTTCGGCGCTCAGCCTTCTTCACAGTCCAACTCTCACATCCATACATGACCACAGGGAAAACCATAGCCTTGACTAGACGGACCTTAGTCGGCAAAGTAATGTCTCTGCTTTTGAATATACTATCTAGGTTGGTCATAACTTTTCTTCCAAGGAGTAAGCGTCTTTTAATTTCATGGCTGCAGTCACCATCTGCAGCTTCCCTGGTGGCTCAGCTGGTAAAGAATCTGTCTGCAATGCAAGAGACCTGGGTTTGATCCCTGGATTGGGAAGATCCCCTGGAGAAGAGAACGGCTACCCACTCCAGTATTCTGGCCTGGAGAATTCCATGGACTGTAGAGGCCATGGGGTTGCCAAGATTTGGACATGACTGAGTGACTTTCACTTCACATGGTTTTTCCAGTAGTCATGTACCAATGTGAGAGCTGGTCCATAAAGAAGGCTGAGCACTGAAGAACTGATGCTTTCAAATTGTGGTGCTGGAGAAGTCTTGAGAGTCCCTTGGACAGCAAGGAGATCAAACCAGTCAATTCTAAAGAAAATCAACCCTGAAAATTCATTGGAAGGACTGATGCTGAAGCTGAAGCTCCACCTGACGTGAAGAGTTGACTCACTGGAAAAGACCCTGATGCTGGGAAAGATTGAGGGCAGAAGGAGAAAGGGACGACAGAGGATGAGATGGTTGAATAGCATCACCGACTCAATGAGCATGAGTTTGAGCAAACTTCAGGAAACAGTGAAGGACAGGGAGGCCTAGTGTGCTGCAGTCCATGGGGTCACAAAGAGATACAACTGAGAACTGAACAACAGCAGCATCTGGGGCTTTGAAAATTAAGAGGGATTGAAGCTCCACTGAAGAGTGTGTGTGACTAAAAGATACACACACTTTTCTGTGCATCCTACATTTAGCTCTTCATGACCCAGATTACCACGATGGTGTGATCACTCACCTAGAGCCAGACATGCTGGAATGTGAAGTCAAGTGGGCCTTAGGAAGCATCACTATGAACAAAGCTAGTGGAGGTGATGGAATTCCAGTTGAGCTATTTCAAATCCCAGAAGATGATGCTGTGAAAGTGCTGGACTCAATATGCCAGCAAATTTGGAAAACTCAGCAGTGGCCATAGGACTGAAAAAGGTGAGTTTTCATTTCAATCTCAAAGAAAGGCAATGCCAAAGAATGTTCAAACTACTGTACAACTGTACTCATCTCACACACTAGTAAAGTTATGCTCAAAATTCTCCAAGCCAGGCTTCAACAGTATGTGAACCATGAACTTCCAGATGTTCAAGCTGGATTTATAAAAGGCAGAGGGACCAGAGGTCAAATTGCCAACATCCATTGGATTATGAAAAAAGCAAGAGAGTTCCAGAAAAACATCTACTTCTACTTTATTGAGTATGCCAAAGACTTTGACTGTGTGGATCACAACAAACTATGGAAAATTCTTCAAGAGATGGGAATACCAGACCATTTTACCTGCCTCCTGAGAAATTTGTATGCAGGTCAAGAAGCAACAGTTAGAACCAGACGGAATAACAGACTGTTTCCATGGGAAAAAGAGTACGTCAAGGCTGTATATTGTCACCCTGCTGAATTAACTTAAATGCAGAGTACATCATGCAAAATGCTTGGCTGGATGAAGCACAAGCTGGAATCAAGATTGCTGGGAGAAATACCAATAATCTCAGATACGCAGATGACACCACCCTTATGGCAGAAAATGAAGAAGAACTAAAGAGCCTCTTGATGAAAGTGAAAGAGGAGAGTGAAAAAGCTGGCTTAAAACCCAACATTCAAAAAACAAAGATCATGGCACGGTCCCATCACTTCATGGCAAATAGATAGGGAAACAATGGAAACACTGAGAGACTTTTTTTTTGGGGGGGGTGTTCCAAAAATCACTGCAGATGGTGACTGCAGCCATGAAATTAAAAGACACTTGCTCCTTGGAAGAAAAGCTATGACCAATCTAGATGGCATATAAAAAAGCAGAGATATTACTTTACCAACAAAGGTCTGTCTAGTCAAAGCTATGGTTTTTCCAGTAGTCATGTATGGATTTGATAGTTGGACTGCAAAGGAAGCTGAGCACTGAAAAATTGATGCTTTTGAATTGTGGTGTTGCAGAAGACTCTTGAGAGTCCCTTGGACTGCAAGGAGATCCAACCAGTCCATCCTAAAGGAAATTAGTCCTGAATATTCATTGGAAGGACTGATGCTGAAGCTGAAAATCCAATACTTTGGCCACCTGATGCGAAGAACTGACCCACTGGTAAAGACCCTGATGCTGGGAAAGATAGAAGGCAGGAGGAGAAGGGGACGATAGAGGATGAGATGGTTGGATGGCTTCTCTGACTCGAAAGACATGGGTTTGAACACACTCCAGGAGTTGGTGATGGACAGGGAAGACTGGTGTGCTGCAGTCCATAGGGCTGCAAAGAGTTGGACACGACTGAGCATCTGAACTGAACTGAACTGATTTATCCTCTTGCAAATGATCACTACTCCTGTGAAAGGTAACCTCCCAGACCCTGGGGCTCTAAACTGGTTCCTTCAATTAGATTATTAGACAGGAAGTGAAGGAATTCTGCTAAGAGATGACAGTGAAAGGAAAGTGGGTAAAGGCTAGCAAGGAGCCCAAGCCATCACTTTCTTCCTTTAGGGTTTTATTTCAAGCCTGATCTATGAGGTGGGGAAATTGAGCCCTTTTCTGCTCAAACACTGGGACGAATCAGCAGGTGAGGATCTGAGAGCATTCTGTATTTCTCCAGAAAGACAAGGCGGCCAGGGCAAACACAGCTGCTTCCAAGGCAAGCTGGAAGCAGCGATCTGGCTCTTGATCGGCAAATATGTGGATGGCACAGGGATGCTCAGAAGGTAAGCCATTCCACTTTGTTTACCTGTTATCTGTTCCTTGGCCTTGCAGGGTTGGGAGTAGGCTCTGAGCATGTGCTGATTGCAGTTGGCCCTGGCGGGAAGCCTGGGGTCAGCCACGTGCACGCATGTTGAATCTTGAAGGACATGTGCCTTCTTGCTCTGATGTCAAGGTGCAGGGTGAATCCCAGGACAGGTCCTGGGCTGCTCCAGCCTGCAGTGTTCCTGCAGGGGGTGCTGAAGAGCAGCTGCAAATCAACCCAGAGACGAGAGGGTGGGAGGATGAGGGGTCAGCAACGGGAAGGGCAGGAATGCCAGGCAGGGCTCTGCGGTCTGTCAGGCAGAAGGATGCTCCTGTCTTCCAGGCCCCGGACTGTGTGAGTCTGAAGGGTAATTATAGTGGAGTAGAATCTCCATGGGCTTCCCTGATGTTTCAGATGGTAAAGAATCTGCCTTCAATGCAGGAGGCCTGGGTTTGATCCCTGGGTCAGGAAGATTGCCTGGAGAAGTGGATCCCTACACAGTCCAGTATTGTTGCCTAGAGAATTCCATGGACAGAGGAGCCTGCCAGGCTATAGTTCACAAGGTCACAAAGAGGCAGACAAGACTGAGCAACTAACACTTCACTTACTTTATGGAGTCTCCAACCGTTAATTCCTGGGCAGATGAGCATGGTGTTTGTAACTCATAGACTCCTTTCAATAATTCATAGTTAATTAACTCAGAGGTAATGTGCTTGGTTGCTTTTGGACAGCACTTGAGTCCCCAGAGGAGTGGCCCATTGCTTCTGGAGAGAAGCAAGCTAGTCTCCCACCCTCTTTTCTATGGGTCATGTACTCCATGCCCATGATGGCCACAGAAAGGCAGAGACAGTCAGATCCCCAGGTGCCAAACCCAGGAGTGATTGTGTGAACTCGCTCATCTGGGAGAGCTGAGGACAACAAGCATGAAATAAAAAGATATGCAAAGTGGAGGTGACCTGGGGTGTCAGTCCACTGATCTGTCAGAATCTTGGACTTGATCATCATCAATTCCTTTTCTAAACAGCTGAACTATGAGATGCAACGCGGGAGCCAAACTCCTGCAGTAATTGTCCTCTTGGTTCCCTGGAACCGAATATATGCTCTCAACAAGCACTGCCCGATTGCCTACTGCATATCAGACATTCTTTGAGTTCTAGGAAGCCTCCAAAGATGATTAGGCATGAGTCCTGCCCTTAATATCCGTCACTGAGTACCTGCTGTGTGCAGGACACAAGGCTGTGTGCTGGGGTACAGGGGTCAACAAAATAGACCCCATCTCTGCTTTCAAGGAACATACAGTTGAGAGGAGGAAACAGACATTAACAGACGAACAATCAATATCAAGAACTCTGAATTCCCATAGACTTTGGCAGAGGTGCCTGTTCTCTGCTGCTCACACCTAGCGTTTGATGGCAAAACCAAAGAGGAACTTAGTCATGCTATACTGATGATACTCCAGAGTGTAACAGTGCTTGAAAATTCCCCAGGGAGAAGCTTTTGCCAAGAAACAATCCGTTTTAGGGTCATTTCATTTTAGGATCATTTCAGTGGCGATTTCTTTCCTGGTTTCAGGGACTTTAGAAAGCCATGCTCTGCCTGTGTGTGTGTGTGTGAGAGAGAGAGAGAGAGAGTATGTATGTGTGAGTGGGAGTATGGGTGAGTGTGTGTGTGAGTGTGTGGGTGGGTGTGTGTGAGTGGGTGGGAGTAGGTGAATGTGTGTGTGAGTGGGTATGAGTGAGTGTGTGTGTGAGTGGGTGAATACATGTGTGTGCATGCATGTTGCTCACATATGCTCACACGTGTACATATGTGTGCAGGCACAGACAAAGCAGATGGGAACACTAATTGTGTGCTGAACTGGGTGAGCACTTAGTAGGCTCATTAGAAGGTAGGAGAAATTTGTTGAAAAGATGACAGTTTCTGTGAAAAACTGATTTTATCAGTAAATCTAAGCATCCCTGAATTCCGACAAATCCTTTATTTTTACCGGGGACCAAACTAAGTCAGCACTTTTGTGAGCAAGTGCCGCATCCCCGTTTCTCTTTCAGAATCGTCCAGCTTCAGAACAGTGATGCACACATGTTTTTTTTCTTTTTCTTTCTCCTGTCGGTCCTTAGGAGCCAGAAATGCTAGAAGCTGGGGAGCAACGTGAAGGGGCTTCTCCGTTTGGCATATTCTGTGTCCTTCGGCCCTGTCGCCTCACCACTGCTTCCTGCTCCATTTTCTCTTCTAATCCTCGTATGTGTGTTTCGATTTTGGACTCAAGTCCCTTCCTATAAAACCGTCCTCAGGTTGACTTGTTCACAGTGGCCCCGGGAGGCCTTTGCTCTCAAGCCTCGAGGACACAGCCTGCGCACTGACCCCACATCCAGCGCCCGAATCCTCCACCTCCTGCTTCTCCTGCTTCTGGATGCTCAAACCATCTGAGGCCGCTCACTCCAGACTCTCAGGAGAAAGGGAGAAGAAGCAGGTGGAAGGCCCTGCCTGGCTTCCTCGCCAGCCCCGAGCCGGTGGATGCCTGCTGTGCTGGGGCCCCCTCCCCAGAGCAGCGACCCCCTCGCCTGCCTCCCTGAGGGCCGCTTCCCTAACGGGTCGAGTTTGTGCACCAGCTTATCAGGGAGGTGGGCAGGGCAGCCGGTCAGGGAAACAGGCCTGGAGAGTTGGCGTCTGACTTGGGGACATGCGGCTGAGAAGGGCTGGTGTTTGATCTGGGCGAAGGTCGCCAACTGTTGACCCAGGAGGTTTTGTTTCTGCATCTGTTACGCTCCTTTTTCACAGCTTCCCTTTTCCTTCGCAGCACCTGCCACAAACCGGACGAGTGTAGTGAGTGTGTCAGGATGGCTCTAGACTCCTGAGCTAAGTGCTCCTTGAGAGCAAGGACCGCGTCATTAGCTTAGTACTTGGAGCCACCATCACCTTCACCATCTTCATCTCTTTCATCACCTTCACTGCCTTCACCACCTTCGCCTTCACCATCATCTTCATCGCACCTTCATTGTAAAGACATCAGGGAACGAGCTAGAGGATGCGGGGGCTGCTTTCCCCATTCCTAGCTCCTCTCTGCCCCCAAAGCGTGTGCTTCCTCAACTGTCTGTCACAGAAGCCTTCAGGCAGCCCCCAGCCTCCACTCAGATACATGTTATGATATTGTCCTCACTCTTTGTCCCCAAAACAGCCAGTCAGAGGAGGAGGAGGATGTATTTGGCATCCAGAGGCGGAGGAGCTCCCTGGGCCTGAGTGGGTGCCCCCTTACAGAAGAGGAGCCGGGGCCCGGAGGACCGCTCACCCGGCCGCTCCGCAGGATCATCTCCATCGAAGAGGACCCGCTGCCCCAGCTGCAGGGGGGCGGCTTTCAGCAGCCGCTGAGCAAATGCTTGGAAGAAGAGGAGGCCTCTGGCCAGGGCGTGGATAGACAAAGCGGACCTGCCCGACCTCTGGAACTCACACCCACGTCTCCCCGAGGGCAGCCCGTCGGAAAAGAAGCCTTGTCTGAGGTACGGGTGTCCCCACGCTGGCTTGTAGGTCATCCTGTGCTTGTCCCTCCATCATAGCCCAAGAGCCCAGGGCAGCTCTGAGGTCAGATGCAGCAAGCCTGACCAAGTGGTGAGTTTGTGTCCATTGGGTACCACCATCCCCCTCTGTCACGAGAGTCATGGCGAAGACTTGGGGGCCTCGGGATGCTCTCCCGACAACTTCTATTGCTGGCCTCACTCCCTACCCGATATGCTCTTTTCTGAGCCAGATTTAAAAGCCTTCATGGAGTAGCATGGAACCTCTGCTGGGCTGTGAACATCAGATAGCACGCACTTTAAACATGCTCCCTCTTCTGGTCCATTCTGCGACCGCTCCCTGCAGGTGCATCCCTGCTGGGGAGGTCTGCGCCCCACCCCTCTCCTCTCAGCTCCGAATGAGCTCACCTCCTGCTCCTCCCGCCAGTGTGACCCTCCACCACCCGGCTCCCACGGCTGTGCCCCTGCTGAGTTCTCGGGAGAAGGAGGCACATCGACCGTCCTCCTCTGGATCACTGAAAAACCCCTCACCCTGTTTGTGACGCAGGCCATGGGATCAGCTCCTCAGCCCTGCGCCCACCCCTGGACCCTGTAGAACAGCTCAGGTGCCTCATGGCAGCCTTCAGAGCTGAGCGGTCCAGCGGTGCGCTGGCCTGTGTGCCAGCCGGCCCTCTCCCGGCCCTGCACAGGGACTGCTTGGCTTCGGTTATCATTCTTGGGCCTGGATTAACACTCATGCCTACAAACCCCTGCTTGTAAGGGCCCTGGGCCATGGGACCCAGAGAGATTGGTGGGCGGAGCCCTCCCTTCCACATCTCCCAAAGTGCACAGGCCACACTGGCTGGCGGTGGGCACAAAATGGGGCTTTAAATACCCCACAACAGTGGTGAAAGAAATGTTACGAGGTCCACGGGAGACAGGGTGGAGGAAGAGATGACGCATCCTGTCTGCGGTGGCATCAGAGACCTGGTGCCCCCTTGGGAGTGTGGGGAAGTAGAGCAGAGAGCGCGAGGCCACACCTCCCACCCCCTGCAGTGACAGGAGCCCAGCCCCTCACCCGCCACTCTGCCTTCCCCGCCACCACCCCCAGCCCGTGGGCTGCACACATGCGCTGCCCTTTAGCTGGGGCAGAAGCTGCTGCCAGAGGGAAATATATCCGCTGGAAGTCACACAGCAGCCTCAGCAGAGGGTCTCCTCCAAGGCCGCTGAGCCCTTGGTTGGAACCAGCTTTCTGGAAAGTAGTTTGAGAATGAGAATCGAGAACTTTAAATGGCCACATCTGTAACCAGCATTTCTACCTCTAGCAACCGTTCCTAAGGAAATAATTAAAGTCAGACAGAAATTTCATTAAAGGGTATAAATGGATAAGAGCAAACAATGGAAAAAAACAATACTAGGGACACAAATTAGACTATAGTCATTTAATAGAATGTTACGGTGCATTGAAGAATCGCATTTTCAAAAAAGCTTTAGTGACTCAGAAAACTATTCATAGTTTAATAATATATGATCCTTGGGTTGGGAAGATCCCTTGGAGAAGGAATGGCAACCCGCTCCAGTATTCTTGCCTGGAAAATCCCATGGACAGAGGAGTCTGGTGGGCTATGGTCCATGGGGCCACAAAGAGTTGGACACAACTGAGCGTGTACACAATAATATATGAAAAATATAAAATTATATATAAATTTAAATTTATACATAGTAGTATAAATAAATTATATATAATAGGTCCAACCTCTCTCAAGAAAAACATTGATTCATCAAATGTGAAAAGGATACAAAGAGTTGGACACAACTGAACATGTACACAATAATATATGAAAAATATTAAATTATATATAAATTTAAATTTATACATAGTAGTATAAATAAATTATATATAATAGGTCCAACCTCTCTCAAGAAAAACATTGATTCATCAAATGTGAAAAGGGAATGTAGAAAAACGCCTGGAAGAAATGCATCAATTTAGGAATAGTGGCCATTTCAAGGTGGTGGGATAAATGATGAATAATTATTATTTTTCTCTCAACTAAGTTTCCTGGTTTTAAAACTTGGTTTGTAATATGTTTATTTTTTAAAAGCTTAAAAAAAAAAGAGTGGCATTGAGAATGAGAACAGATCCCCTGACTTGCTAGTGGGGAGATCCTTTCTCAAGCCCCCTCCCCACAATTTAGTTGTCTCACTATCATGGACAGGTGGATTGTTCCCCAGGTTAAGGGCTGATAGTGGACCTTGGGAGTATTTGCCACTCATGTGAGATGGGTCCTGCTGAGCCATCCTGTGAGGTAGCCTCAGCTGAGCCATCACCATGTTGGTGGTATCCTGTCTGCAAAATAAGTGCTCTGCTAGGGTTGGGGCGGGGCTGGGGAGAGCGCAGAGCAAGGTCAGCCCCCACCTCCATGGCCTGGACCATCTCCTTCCAGCCTGGGTTTCATGTTCCTTGTTGTCACAGGCCTGGGACGCACCTATGGCTGCACTGAGCTTTAGTCTCAAACAAATTACACATGGAGACACTAGGCTGGCAGAGAGTGGTGCTTGTGTAGGAATAAAGAACATGGGGCCGGGACAGTGTTTCTGAGCGTGGGTTTCTTTTCTCTTTTTTTAAAGATGAGTTCAAATTCCTATAATTGACCTTGAATTCCCTCCTAAGTACGGCATGGAATTGATTTCTCCCCAAAAGGCTGTTAATGGCGTTTCTCTGAAACTGCTAATACCGGCTGCGGCTCCATTACAGTATTTGTCCATGAGAAGAGCTAACTCCCCCAGATCCACTTCTAAATGGATTCTAAAGAGCCGCTCACTCGGCCAGCAGTGCCCGGCAGAGCCTGAGAGCAGGGTTTGGGCAAGTGGGTGGCTCTCTGGACTTCGTGATCCTTGGCTTCCCACCCCATCTCCCTTGTCCTGGAGCAAGTCCATTTCCTACTGGCTGGAGCATCGCAGAGTAGTGTGCTGGCCAGCTCCAGGTCCCTCCCCCTGCTGGGCAGAGGAGGGGGCAGTGTAACTGTGTTTTGGAAAGTTCTGCCCAGAGGCTGGCATCTCAGGATTTGCTGTACTACTGATGGAGATTGTCTTCCCACAATTGAATAAAAACAATAAGGCCATAAACTCACCTCAGTTCAGTCAATTCAGTCGCTCAGTCGTGTCCAACTCTTTGTGACCCAAGGACTGCAGCACACCAGGCCTCCCTGTCCATCGCCAACTCCTGGAGCTTATTCAAACTCATGTCCATCGAGTCAGTGATGCCATCCAACCACCTCATCCTCTGTCATCCCCTTCTCCTCCTGCCTTCAATCTTTCCCAGCATCAGGGTCTTTTCAAATGAGTCCTTCCAAAGAACACCTAGGACTGATCTCTTTAGGATGAACTGGTTGGATCTCCTTGCAGTCCAAGGGACTCTCAAGAGTCTTCCCCAACACCACAGTTCAAAAGCATCAATTCTTCGGTGCTCAGCTTTCTTTATAGTCCAACTCTCACATCCATGCATGACTACTGGAAAAACCATAGCTTCGATTAGACAGACCTCTGTTGGCCACAAATTAGACTATATTAATTTAACAGAGTGTTATAGCACTGTTAAAAATCACACTTTCAGGACTTCCCTGGTGGCTCAGTAAGGAAGAAGCCACCTGCCAGTGCAGGAAACATGGGTTTGATCCCTGGTCCAGAAAGATTCCAAATGTCGTGGGACGACAAAGCCCACGGGCCGTAACTAGAGCCTGTGCTCCAGAGCCCGGGAGCTGCAGCTGCTGAGGCCATGTGCTGCCGTCACCAAAGCTGTGCTCCCTGGAGCCCGTGCTCTGCATCAGGAGAAGCCACTGCAGTGAGAAGCTCATGCAACATGAGTACAGAGTAACCCTCGCTGGCCACAACTAGAGAAAAGCCCTCACAGCAACGAAGGCCCAGCTCAGCCGAAACAAAAATTAACTAATTTAAAATAATTTTAAAAAATCACACTTTCAAAAAACTTTGGTGATTCAGAAAACTATTCATAATTTAATAATATATTAAAAACAGAAAATTACATATAAGCTTAAATTTATGTATAATAATATAGAAGTGAAGTGAAGTGAAGTGGCCCAGTCGTGTCCGACTCTTTGTGACCCATGGACAGAGGAGTCCATGGGATTCTCCAGGCAAGAGTACTGGAGTGGATTGCCATTCCCTTCTCCAGGGGATCTTCCCGACCCAGGGATCGAACCCGGGTCTCCAGCATTGTAGACAGACGCTTTACCGTCTGAGCTACCAGGGAATATAATATAAGCAAATTACATATAATATCTCAAATCGCTCTCAAAAATCACCTATTGCTTCATCTATATATAAAAAAAATAACTGAAAGAAATGCATCAAAATAGAAACAGTGGTCATTTCAGGGTGGTGGGATGAATGATGTATAATTTTTTCCTCTCTACTAAGTTTCCTAATTTTTTAAATGAGTATTTATCACTTTTAATTTTTAAAGCTTTTTTTTTTTTAATGAATGTGGGTTTCTTTTTTCTTCTTTTATTTCGAGGGCAGATGGGGCCCCTAGGTAAAGCTGGTGAGATGGGATGGCAGGGTAGTGTGCAGGATGATAGGCTTATCCTCCATCCAGTCTAGGCTTCCAGTGATGGGGAGAAATAAGAGGCCTGACCCCCATCTGGGATGATTCAGCCCCCAAGATATAGCTAAGCTTTCTTTTTCTATCTCCTCATCTCCTTGTCAATGCCCCACCTTGTCCTTCCTAATCACTCCCCACAGAAAACCTCCACCTCCTCCTTATGGCCCAGCCCAAAGCCCCCTGCACCCCAAGACCCTGACTCCCTGACCATGCTCTCTGGACACCTGGAACATCATGCTGTGATTCTGTACACATGGCCTCCTTCCCTCCACCACAAACCCGGCCCAGCACATGGGCATCAGTGGTGCTGGAAGGCATGTCTCTCTTCCCGCATCTGGTGCTGGAAGGAGCCCCAGTGCCCTGAACCCCAAGCTTCCTGCATCCGAGGCCAAGCAGCCTCCCTTGCTGGTTGCTGGTGTCTCTCTGGATGCTGCAGGGATGGGTGACCTCCTTACGGCCCAGCCCAAAGCCCCCTGCACCCCAAGACCCTGACTCCCTGACCATGCTCTCTGGACACTTGGAACATCATGCTGTGACTCTGTACACATGGCCTCCTTCCCTCCGCCACAAACCTGGCCCAGCACATGGGCATCAGTGGTGCTGGAAGGCATGTCTCTCTTCCCGCATCTGGTGCTGGAAGGAGCCCCAGTGCCCTGAACCCCAAGCTTCCTGCATCCGAGGCCGAGCAGCCTCCTTTGCTGGTTGCTGGTGTCTCTCTGGATGCGCAGGGATGGGTGAGGGGTCGGGGTGGCAGGTGTGGGGACTGGTGACCGTGCCAGTGGTTGACCCAACTATCTGCCTTCCTCAGGAGGAAGGCTTCCCATCCACCCCAGACCGGCTCTTCAAGATCGTGTTCGTGGGCAACTCCTCCGTGGGAAAGACGTCCTTCCTGGGCCGGTTGTGTGATGGCAGGTTCTCCCCAGGCTCGGCGGCCACAGTGGGTGAGTTTTCCACCTGAGGCTGGACCCCAGCCCACCTCTGGAAAGGGGTGGCTGTGAGAAGGGGGCCCAGGGAGGGACTTGGAGCCCTGTGGGAAGGGCCAAGGGCTGGGCTGGTAGGTGAGGACCACGTCTGCCCAGTGCTCCATGAGGTTGCAACCATAAATGCTTCCTACGCCCGGCCTGAGGGGGACTTGAACTTAGCAAAGACGGACTGCTGGCCCTTTGTTGCCTTTCTGAACCCGTCGCTCTTGAATCATGCCTTCCCCACTTTCTCTGTGTATGTGTGTGTGTGCACGCAGTTGTGTAGATGGGCAGGGGACAGGACAGTGCTCTGGTGGCTTCTTTTATCCGTCAGATGTCCCCATCCTCATCCCAGGCCTGCTGGTAACAGCTGGAGTCTGCTGTGGATGCTCTTTAAGCTCAGCTGTTAGCTGATCGGGTCTTTGTCTGCCCCCATCACTATCTGGGTAGTTCTGTGTTTGGGTGGGCTGCCCAGGGGGCTCCATGGTAGAGAATCCACCTACCAATGCAGAAGATGCATGGGTTCGATCTCTGGGTCAGGAGGACCCTCTGGAGTAAGAAATGGCAACCTGCTCCAGTATTCTTGCCTGGGAATTCCCATGGACAGAGGAGCCTGGCAGGCTACAGTCCATGGGATCGCAAAGAGTCAGACACGACTCTGTGACCTAGCACAAATCTGTATTTAGGTAGAGAGGCCTTGGCCCCTTTTCCCAGAGTTGCTCCTTGCCTTGGGATATGTGGTAGAACCCAAGGGCATATCGACCTTTCAGCTTCTCCCAAATTCAGTCACTCAAGCAAAAAAATAAATGAATCCATGGAGTGTCTTCTATGTGCCATTTAACCTTGCTGATAAGAAAGTGAAGTGAAAAATGTTGGCTGACCAGTCGTGTCTGACTCTTTGTGACCCCCATGGACTGTAGCCCAACAGGCTTCCCTGTCCATGGAATTTTCCAGGCAAGAACAGCGTTGTATTAGCTTCCACTGTACAACAAACGGAATCAGCTGTGTGTATACGTACATCCCTTCCTCTTGAGCCTCCCGCCCACCCCCCAACCATCCCACCTCTGTGGGTCATCACGGAGCACTACGCTGAGCTCCCTGTTATACAGCAGCTTCCCTCTAGCTATCTGTTTTACACACAGTCATGTCTATATGTCAAGGCTACTGTCCCAGTTCATCCCACCCTCCCCTTCCCTTTCTGTGCCCACATGTCTGTTCTTTATTCCTGCCTGGAAAATAGGTTCATCAGTACCTGTTTTCTAGATTCCATATATATGTATTAATATATGATATTTGTTTTTCTCTTTCTGACTTACTTCACTCTGTATGACTGACTCTAGATCCATCCGCATCTCTACAAATGACCGAATTCATTCCTTTTTATGGTGGGGAGTGTTCTTGACCCCCCATTCATCTGTCGATGGACATCTAGGTTGCTTCCATGTCCTGGCTATTGTAGATAGTGCTGCAATGAGCACTGGGGTATGTGGGTCTTTTTACATTATGGTTTTCTGAGGGTTTCTGCCCAGGAGTGGAATTGCCAGATCATATGATAGTTCTATTTTAGCTTTTTAAGACCCCTCCATCCTGTTTTCTACAGTGGCTGCATCAATTTGCATCCCCACCTAATAGTTACCATTTCTATCTGTCTTCCCAACAACCCTGAAAAGGCAAGCACTGCTATCAGCCCAATGCACGGACCAGGACCCTGAGGCCCAGAGAGGTCCAGAGGCCAGTCCTCATTCTCATCAGCTGGTTGGTGCTCACATTGCCCCCTGCAAGCCCACTCACTCTTGCTGTTCCAGCTGACTGTCTCCCTAACAACACGGAGTTATGTGCTCAG
This sequence comes from Aepyceros melampus, assembly GCA_006408695.1. Lineage (NCBI taxonomy): Eukaryota > Metazoa > Chordata > Mammalia > Artiodactyla > Bovidae > Aepyceros > Aepyceros melampus. The sequence continues at coordinate 207,028 of SJXQ01012563.1, forward strand.
CAGCCAGTTTCTGCCGCAGGAGGTGGTTGGCATAGGCAAGGCAGTCTGCTGAGGTCCGGGGGCGCATCAGAAATCCTGGACCTTTACCCCAGCTCTGCCGCTGGCCAGTCATATGACTCCGGAGGTATTTCTTCTTTGCACTCCAGTTTTCCTCACTTGGAAAAAACGAGAGATTTGAATGAAGCCACCCAAGATTGCTTCCAAGCCCAGTACCCTGTCCAGACCACCCTTGACCCCTGGTGGTCTTACAAGCTGGCCCTCTGAGATAAGCTTTCCTGCCCCAGAGACCTGCTTTGGGAGACTTCAAGGTCTCCTCCAGGATAACCTAAATGGGCCTTTCTTTCCAATTTTCCTCCTACGGATGGGTCTCTCCTGCAGGCTGCAGGCACCCCGTTCTTATGGCTGAGCCTTTGCAGATTCCAAATCTGGGGGCCCCCTTGCCCCACTTCTGCCCTGTTCCACCTGGAGACTCAGAGCCTCTGAAGGGGAAGAATTGGGACTCTGATAGGAAGACACCTAGAAGACCCTGCCGCGTACAGCTGGAGATGACGGCTGGGAGTGACCCTGTGTGCCGAGTGTGGTGACCCTGGAAGTGACTTCTATGGAGCTGGACTGGCCCTCCCTGGAGCATTCCGTGGGGTGACTGCAGAACTACCCCTGAGGTCAGGCCTCTGGCATCAGCCTGTGGGAGCAGAGGGGAGATGCTTCATCCCCCAGGGCAGCTCCCACGCCATGCGCCTGTTGCCTCTCCTGTTGGAAGAATCAGTGAATTGGGGTCTGCTCACACCTCCAACCAGTGTCTCTGAGATGGAGAACTCTGGAAAAGAGAATATCAGACTACTTTGCACTTCCCAGGAGGCCAATTATGGGAACACCTACAATTTAGGATGGGGAAAAATATCAGAGTTTCCAAATCTAGAACACCCTTCCTCTCACTGTGCAAGGGGAGCCCAGAGCATCAGCTGGAACCCACGTCCCTGGCGCATGCGTCAGGGAGCCGATGTCACGCCAGCTGCCTGGAAGATGCTCCCTTTAAAGATACAGGCAAGGCATCGAGTCCTGGGCTCCAGGGGCTCCAGCAGGCTGAGGCCCATAGGCTCAACAGCCCTGGACCCTCAGCACAGACCTACAGGGACACGGCAGTGCTTGCAAGCCCTCCTCCTTCCCCGAAGAGTCTACCTGATCGCCCAGCCCCTCGTGAGCACATGACTTGTCCTTGCCTGTTGGCTTGTACAGGATCTGGGCTTCACAATGCAGCAGTGTGTCTTGGGGTGCCCTGCCTCCCCCACCATATGTCCCTTCAAAAGTGGGTGCGTGGGTCCTGTAAGTGGCCTGGAAATGTCAAATGATGCTTCCTGTAGAATTCTGGAACTCGTGTTGTCGAGGAGAAAAGAGGCTGTTGGAGGCAAAGGCTCTGAAGCTGGGACTCTGAGTCCAGGGCTCTCCCTGAGGCCTCACTGTGGTTCACAGGCTCCTGCTTTAAACCATGGGCCATGCCCCAAGGTGCTCCTTCCAAAAGCTTTCCCTGGCAGGATGCCCTCTGACCTCTCCTGGGCACCAGTCACTTTCCTCCATCTCCTTGTCTGCACAGAAAAATTCTGGGAGCTTGTGTCCATGACATCACTGGCTCTCCACACTCCCAAGCCCATGTGCTCGGACTGACTGCTTAGAAAGGTGAAGGCTGCCCTTCCTGGGGTCCATCACCCAGCTCTGACCTGCGCATCCTACCACACGCACACTCCACGGTGAGGGGCCCTGGGGTCCAGTCCTCATTCAGGAACCACTTAGGTTGCAATCTGGGGGTCACCTGTGAGTGTTCACTGAATGCTGCAGCAGGACGCAAAGGTCACGGACACCCAACTTCCCCCACACCCCCATCATGCCTCAGTTTACAGATGGGGAAAGTGAAGTTCCCCAAATGCGGTGACGTCAAGTCCTCAAGGTCACATGGCTGATTGGAGGCAGGAACACAGGGTCTGGGCTCCTGGATCGTTGGAACCAGTGCAGGGGTTTCAGAAATTCCTCTAGTCCCATGTCCTTCTGTGAGGCCCTTTCTGCTGGACACAGATGCCCCATGTCCTCCCAGCCCCACACTCCCCTCAGGCTTGTTCGTCTGCTTCCCAGCCTGCAGGTCTGAGGCTGCAGGGAGGAGTGCCCTGCGGTCCAGCAGGGACTCACCAAGCTCCTGGTCCACTGTGCCCCCTACAAGACAAGCTCCTCAGCTCCAGCAGAGCGGTCATCAGTGAGGTCAAGGGACCCAGCTGGCCCTCTATCACCTGCCTTTCCACCAAACACAGGGCTTGTCCTCAGGTCCTCAGGGGCTTCAGACCAGGCCCTGGAGGTATCAGCTGTGGTTGGCTTTCTGCTGACCTGTTATCAGATGGCAGGCAGCTACTCTGTCTCCAGGAGCACCCATGGGGGAAGCCCATCCCTTGAGCCAAGGAGATCCCCTTGGGTCTGGTCCCACCTGTTCTGAAGGGAGCACTGAGTCCTGGACTCTCTGGGTGAAATGAAGCTACTGGGTGCCCCATGCCCAGGGTGCTGCTGTGAAGAGGGGAACGAGTCTCAGAACTGGGTTTACAACTCAGTGAGCTGCTGACCAGCTCAGGAGAGAGGGTCTCCTGCTTTTTCAGCCTCCGTGGTGGGGAGGGGATGGGGGTGTGTGCACGTGAACGTATGGGGGTGTGTGTGCATGCAGATAGCAGGCCTCACGTGGATGTCACAGGGGAGCTCCATGAGGAGGGAGGGATGTCACTTGGGAACTGGGAATGCCAAGCCTTCTACCTTGGGGACCCGTCCCTCTGTTCCTCACCCAGATGCGGGCACCCTCTTTCTGACCCTCCTCTGGGAACCCAGGGTGTCTGCGGTCCTGCTGACATTCTAGGAACTGATGACCCTCCCACCTCTCCTCCCCTGCCTGGCCCCTCATGCCCCTTTGCCTGGACATTGTAGCGGGGTTGCCCTTTTCTGTCATCTGCCTCTTATCTGCCTGTCCATCTGTCTGTCTCTCTCTGGCCAGTTGCTGCTACTGTTCCTCCCTGGGCCCTTCAGAGTAAGGACCCCAGAAGCTGGGCCTTTTTGAAGGTGGAGGGGGTTTCTCACTGGTTTCAAGAACTGATGACTTAAGAGGGAAAAGTGTTTTAACTGGTTGAACATCTGTGAATATCCTTACAGGATGTGGGATAGAGGAATGTTTGTTATCAAAGAACCTGCATTTAGGTCCTCTGTCTGAAGTCTGCTGTGGGGCACATGGTGTGTCTCCCTGCCACGTGGCCTCCTGTGGGGTCAATGACTCCAGGGGTTGGGGGGCGGTCACAGCCTCAGAGGGATGATTACAAGGGGCTTGATGGCTGGGATTGGGACTTCCCTGGTGGCTTAGACGGTTAAGAATCTGCCTGCCAATGCGGAAGATCGAGGTTTGATCCTTGGATCAGGAAGATCCCCTGGAGAAAGGGAATGGCAATCCACTCCAGTGCTCTTGCCTGGAGAATCCCATGGACAGAGGAGCCTGGCGAGCTACAGTCCATGGGGTTGCAAAGAGTCAGACACAACTGAGGAACTAATACTTTCACTGGTGGCTGGGATTAGGAACTCTGGACCCAACTTTAGGGGGAATGTTGCCTCTGATCCCCTCCCCAGCCCCTTATTCTCTCTGCCCCCGCCACCGCCACTATCAAGCCCTCCCCTCTTTCTGCTTAACCCTCCCTTCACCTATCTTTGTATCACTCATGAGAGTCTGAATATGTGATTCATCCCCCAGGGATATCTGAATTTTATTATAGAAATTTTGAAAAGGATTTCAGGGGGAAAGAAGAAAAGGAGGAAGGGACCGGGGGAGGGAGGAATCTGAGGACAGTCTTTCTGTCTCCTCATCTTGACAATGAGGGAATCAATTCATGAATGATCACTCTTCGCCTTAGTGATTGCTTTCCCATATGTGCGCTCATCTGATCCCTAAAGAGGGACACTGCAGTGAGGGGCCTGCGGTTCAGAGAGGTTCAGTGGTTGGATCGAGGTCCCACAGCTGGTCAGTGGCTGAGACAGGACCAGAGCCCAGGTCTCTGGGCTCGTTGCCCAGTGCTCCGTCCACGCCCACATCACCTGTCAAGAGTTGTAGCGGGGAGGGCCGTCCCTGGGGCTGACGGGTGGGGGCGTGTCTTCTGGATTGGGCGTGATGCTCGGCTCCACCCACAGGCATTGATTACCGCGTGAAGACGGTGCGTGTGGACGACTCGCGGGTGGCCGTGCAGCTGTGGGACACGGCGGGGCAGGAGAGGTGAGGAGCCACGCCCACTCCGCCCCGGGGTGACCCCGCCTGCCCTCTCCCCGCGGGGCGGGGTCTGGCGGCGAGGAGGCGGGACGCCTGACCAGGAGCTTCGCGCAGGTACCGCTGCATCACCCAGCAGTTCTTCCGAAAGGCGGACGGCGTCGTGGTCATGTACGACCTCACAGCCAGACAGTCCTTCCTGGACGTGCGGCAGTGGCTGAGCAGCGTGGAGGTGAGCTGCTGGCCTCCTGGGAGGGCCCTCCTCCTGGGCTCTCTCGGGACCCCTGACTCAGACCCCACCTTCTCTCAGAACAAACCGGTTCAGGCGTCCATGCGTCGGTCTACCCAAGTGCCCAGCATCAGGCTGGTTACTGGGGACCCATAGGTGAACCCGAGAAGTGCGATCACTCTGCCCTCCTGAGGGGGGTGGCTGGGAGGGGAACCCAGGAAAAATACAGATGAAGCCAGTAATGCCGACCTTGAGACTGTGAAGTGGGATTAGGAGTTGGGGAGGGAGTGCACGATTTTTAAACAGAGTCACCAGGGCCTCTTCCCACCACCTGCATTTTCCCAGCTCCAGGGGGCATAGGATCTGCTCAGTGTTTGGGGGTCTCATCACAGCCCTTCACACAAAGGGAGGCTTATCTGCAATGTGAGGGTCCCAGGCTGTCTCCAGGTCACCCTGGGCAGAGCCCTCGAGAGATGGGACTCCTCCTTGAATTCTGGATTCTAAGACTCTGCTTTTCCACGTTGTCCTTGCAACATGCTGCTCTGTGGGGCCTTTGTGCTCCCGACCACCTCAAGCTGTCCTCAGCCACCTGAATGCAGACGTCCCAAGGCCAAGGGCTTGTGCCAAGTCACTTATTCTCTTTTACAGCCCTGCCCTCCCCAGTCCTTTCACATACAAATAGGAGGTCCCACTCCTTTCACCAGCAGGACCCATGCTTTGTTTATTTGTTCTGAACTCGAATAGGCATTATTCCGGGGTCTGGGGGCTCCAGGAGCGGATAAAAGGGACAGTTTTCCTGTCTTCGCGGAGCTCATGCTCGACCCTCTCTTTAAGCCCACAGGCCTTGCTCAGCTCCTAACCTTCTCATCAGACTGTCCACTGCTGTCCAGGAAGGAGCTGCCAGCTCTGACCCCTGCCGCCCTCCACACATCTTTGCCTTTGTGATCAAGGCTTGGCAGAGGCTCCTCTGTGTTCAACAGATGTTGGACACAAGTGTGGATGCTTAGTCTCCGTGCAGGCAGGATACTGGGGTTGTTCATTTCGTTGTGTCTCAGCCCTGAGACCCATACTACCTCGAACCCAAAATCTGTTCCTCTTGGAGTGTGGACTTGGATGGGCCACTGCTCTCTCTCCTGTTCTTCTGTTGCCTTGGTATCACCAAGGAAAATGAGGAACAAGGATGGAAGCGAGATTCCAGGGTTTCTCAGAAGTTTGCCTGATACAAATTTGATACAAATTATTTTTCAAAATGATTGTGTCTAAAACACGATAGAGAAAATGTATGTTTTGAAATGTACTGAGTGGCCCTACCCAGAGATGATGGTGGAGGCAGATGGTGGAGTCATATGGAAGTGCCTCCTCTTTAGAATTTGTGATTTACAACCTGATTTTTGATGGCACCAGCAGATTTTATCTTCCTCAGAGAGGTAAAGCACCAGGAGAGATTTTAGGGCTTACCTAACCTGGTGTTTTCAAACTTTCCTCCTTGGAGCCTGGCAATCAGGCTGACCTTTCCCATGGCCAGAGATGGTCAGGGAAGGATGGCGGTCACAGGTCTGGACCCCCTACCCCCCACCTCAGAGCCCTTCTATATTGTTAAATTTTTTTCTTTTGATTGCTTTATTTGTTTTTATTTTAGTTTTTGGCCATGCCACACAGCATGAAGGATCCTAGTTCCCTGAACAGGGATTGAACCTGCATTTGAAATTCAGTCTGCACCACTAGACTGCCAGGGAATTCCCCGTCTTTCAGTTTTGTGCGTTGGAGTCTTGACTATGATTTTGTTGGGCAAGAGGGTTTCCTTTTGAAAACCACAGATGTAATATAGACATCTGGTTCTCAAATGAAGAAATTGAGGTCAGGACCTCTTCAAGGTCACCCGTTCTTTCCCCAGCCACAGACGTTTAATTGCACCCCATATCAAAATTTTGATAAACACACAGTAGGGTTTCTGCACACACCAAACTGGAGGATGTGGAACTTTCAGATTCCGAGCAGGGGGCTGACTGTACTACACCTTTTTAAGTAAGGGACTTGAGCATCCATGGGTTTTGGTACCCTCAGAGGTCCTGGCACCAATTCCTTGCGGTTACAGAGCGAGTTCTGCGAAGAGGCAATGCAGGTAGTCTGGAATTAGCAAGGATGGATGGAGAGAAATTTATAGAAGTGTGCTGTCTGCATTAGTAGGAGCTGGGGTTTCTAAGGTCCCTGTTTTGCAGAGAACCTGGGATTTAGGCAGGAATTGGCGCATCAGATTGAATTTGGAGGTGGTGGTGGAGGTAAAGAAATGTCAGAGGGTCTGATGCTGGGAAAGATTGATGACAAAAGGAGAAGGAGGCAGCAGGTGATGAGACAGTTAGAGAGCATCACTAACTCAACAGACATGAGTCTGAGCAAACTCCAGGAGATAGTGAAGGACAGAGGAGGCTGGCGTGCTGCAGTCCATGGGGTCACAGAGAGTCAGACACAACTTAGTGACTGAACGACAACACATCGTCACAGCATGAAGGCTGAGTCAGTCGTTCTGCACAAAGCTGGTGGAGCACTGTGTGATTAGCCTGTTCCTGCCTGGGGTAGGGCTGGATAGCATCACCTGCACCCCAACAGAGCCACCCATGGAAGCAAAGCTGAAATGGCAGATCCATCTGTGGCTAACTCAGAATTACCCATGTGTGGACGGGGCTTCTCTGTGTAATTTGTGGTTTGCATTCTCCTGCTTCAGCTTTGAGCAGAGGTACAGATAAACTTCAAAAGATGATTCCAAACCTGAATGAACATGAAGATTACTTATGGAGCTTTCAACCAAAACAGATACCAGAGCCTTCTCTCCCAAAGAGAATGATCCAGAACCTGGAAATCTGAGCAACAAGAAAAGCAAATGTCCCTCAGGTGGTTTTGATCCTCAGCTGCCATGATTTCCAGCCTAAACCAGTGGCTTCTCAAACTCTAATATGCATAAATAGTCTTCTGGAGACAGGGTTAAAATATGGATCCTGGATCAGCAGGTGTGGGCTGGGGCCCCAGATTCTGCATTTCTAGCAAGTTCTAACGAGCCAATGCTGCTGGGCCAGGGACCCCACTTTGAGAAGCAAGATTCTAAATCCTTTTCAAAGATGTTTGTGCTCCTTGAGCAAGAATTTGAGGGGCATGACCCGTGTGCTCAGCATGTCCCAGGCACTCTGGAGGACCTGGTTTAGTGGCCCTGGATTTCATGGGCAGGTGCCAGCGGCTGTGTCAGGAGGCGGGGGTGCGTTGAGAACGTGAAATGGTGGCATTGGAAATGCAATTGATCTCAAGGTTCTTGAAAAGCTAAGTTGTTCTGCCTTGGCAACCAGCCACCAGAGACATCAGGTGATGGATGAAAAGTTGACACCTACTCAGATCGGAGAGGGACTGAACATAAGCAGCATTGGTGTTGGTGGCATACCTCCAATTTCCATGGCGCTCTGCCAGCCAGCACCCCCTACCCGGAGGAGGGAGGGTGGAGCAAGAGCTTCAATAACAGCCTTTGGATCGGAAGCCTTATTATTAAGTGAATGGTGGCCAGCTGTTCCCAGCACCCCATCCCCCCTCAACCTGAAAGCTGTACCAGAGGAAAGGGCTGAGATTATACACGGCAAAGCCTGGCTCCTGGACGAGGTTGCCTGGGGTGGGAACAGCTGCTGGGGAGGAGTGCAGTTCCCTGAACTCCACTTGGACCTTGTCTTTCATCTCAGCTCAGCCACCGCCTGGCTCTACAATGTGGGCCAGTCACTCAGTGAAGGCGTAGATGGGATGCTCTGGCCCTCACGTTCTACTGGGGCTGGCCTTTGACTGTCTGTGGGGGGCACGATGGAGCATATAGACGAACAGGACCCCAATGATCCTTCCTGCCCAGAGGAAGGGTCTGGGCTGGAAGGATCTTCTCCCACCCAAACGCCTTGGGTGAAGAAAAGGGGCCTCTGCCCTGCCTTATGAGGTGTTCTGCCCACCACCAGGCCCCTTCCACCTTTACCTGGCCCGCAGGTCTGCTGCAGAAGAGGCCAAAGCTGGACCCAGACTCACTCTGTGAGGATCCTCTTGCCGCCTTACCTTTCCTGTGCACCTACGGGAAATCGTAGCCGTTAGACCTTCCTGCCACCTCAGCATCCCTGACCCATCTGACCCTGCTTGGGACTCCTCTAACCAGTCCAGGCTAGAGGAGAACCTGGACGGGATCTAAGGGCCCTGTTTTTAGACTGTGAAGCACTCTGGATGTCTGAAAAATTGGCCCTGAATTAGGTCAAGAAAATAGGATTTGGTACAGGCCCAGTGAAAACTCTTGAGTGAGAAGATCACACCAGTCAATCCTAATCAGCCCTGAACATTGACTGGAAGGACTGATACTGAAGCTGAAGCTCCAATAGTTTTGCCACCTGATGTGAAGAGCCAACTAATTTGAAAAGCCCCCGATGCTGGGAAAGATTGAGGGCAGGAGGAGAAGGGGGTGACAGAGGATGAGATGGTTGGATGGCATCACCAACTCAATGGATGTGAGTTTGAGCAAGCTCCGGGAGTCGTGAAGAACAGGGAGGCTTGGTGTGCTGCAGTTCATGGGGTCACAAAGAGTCGGACACAACTTAGTGACCCAACAACAAGCCCAGTGGGGAGATCGTGAAGAACAGAGAAGCCTGGTGGGCTACAGTCCATGGTACTACAAAGAGCCGGACGTGACCAAGTGACCGAAAACAACGCAAGCCGGATAGGCTGGTATTTCTCCTGAATCCAGATTGCTGGTCCCCAGTGCCTGCAGTCCTGGCATACTAACTTCTTGTTTGGATCTTTCCGTCACCCCCAGAACTCTGTCCCATTAAGCCTGTATGTCAAGAAAGTAGCATCTGAACCAAGACATGAACCAGCAAGACCAGTGCATCTGAGCTGGAATAAAACCATGGAGATTAATGTCACGTAGGCTGTTTGCCTTATAACTGAGAAATCCTGAGATGCAGAGAGAAGTGACTTGTCAGAGGATCTGCAGCTGGTCAGGTGGCACAGCCAGGGCTGGAATCTAAGATCTGCTTCTGCACTCTGCTCCTCCCTCATCACACGGCCCCGGTTACACCTGCTTCTGAGAAACAGACGTCCATCTCTTTCCGGCCCTTCCGGCTTCCATCTCAAAGCAGAACAGCTCTGCAGGTCTCCGCTCCCCTCCTGGACGACTAGCTGGCTCTCACTGTGTGATCTTTGTCACCGGTGACAATGTATAGCACTTGGCAAAAAATAACAGCTTGATTTTTTCCCCCATGTTCCAAGTTGAGCTCAAAGTGCTGGCAGTTTAGAACGAACTACACAAATAAATCTTGTTTTGACTCATCTTCTGGGGGGCGGGGGTGTTGCATAAATATGGAAACCCCCAAGATATAATTTTGTAGTCATTTTTTTGTTCTTAGCATAACTGCGTGCTTTAATGTGTTAAGATGTTTTTTTTCCTGCCTCTGGAGAAATACAGCACTCGCCTGGCTAAGTGCTTTTTCTCGCCTCCCAGCAAATAGATATTAACACACAGACACTCTCTCTCTCTCTCTCTCTCTCTCTCTCAACACACACACACACACAGAGCTACCAACCAAATGCAACAGCTGCACGTCCTAAGCTTGCTCCAAGTTGACAGTTCCTGTAAGTTAAAGTCAGAGATGGAGAATATTTGAATTTCAACAAGTCTGTCTTCCAAGAAGTTCAAGTTTAGAGAAAAGTAACTGAATGGTGGAAAGTGGAAAGAGGCTTCTGAGGACAGTGGGATAGCCGCCAGCACTGAAACTCACCTCTCAGCTCAGGGAGTAGAGAGGAGAGGGAGGGGGGAGCTGGGCAGGTCCCATGAGAGCTGCAGCAGAGCTGGGCAGGGCCTGGAGGGCCTGACCAGAGACTGTGCCCAGCTGGTCACTTCTTTCCTCCAACCTGGGGCGCCCTCATGGCTTTGTGAAAGTGATATTAACAGTCGCTCAGTTGTATCTGACTCTTTGCGACCCCACGGATTGCAACTCACCAGGCTCCCCTGTCCATGGAATTCACCAGACAACAATACTGGAGTGGGTTGCCATGCCCTCCTGCAGGGGATCTTCCCGACCCAAGGATCAAACCTGGGTCCCTTGCATTGCAGGCAGATTCTTTACCATCTGAGCTGCTAGGGAAGCCCCATGTGACCTTACCAACATCCATAGAACCATCCACAGACATTGAGTGACTGCAGACTTGGGCACTAAAGGAGGTGCTCCTCGGACTTTCAAAAGGAAGTATCACTTTATCTGGTGGGTCGTTAAGAGCATCTTTGTTCAAGCAGTGGACGGACAGGCTGCCAGCTAGTTAGGTAGGTGAATGACGTAAAGTGTAGGCAGAGGGCTCAAGTGTTGAGGTTCAAGTCAGAGAGGGCCACGTGACCCCAGCGCAGCCCCAGCTCCTCCCACGTTGGAGACGGATCTAGGGTGGGGTGAGGACAGCTGGCTGCCCGTGATGGGTAGCGCGCGCCGTGGCCTTATGTACGTTCTGACTTCTTTTTTGGCCGCATCTTTGGAGACAGGCCTAGCTCTCCTCCATCACAGGGCCCACGGAGAAGTGGGGCCCAGAAGTTTGTATAGGAGGAGAACACTGCAAAGAGCAGAAACCACCACTCCAGCTGGGGCCTGGGCTTTTTTTTTTTTTTCCTGCTCCTTCTAAACTCTTTCATCTTTATTTTTATTTTTTAGCCAGGAATCGTTTTAGGAAAGAAGGCCACCTCTGCTTTTTCAGGGGCGGCTGTGCTGCTCGCGGTACAGACGCTAGGCTGCCTGTTTCTACCTCATCCCATCTGGTCATTCAGGACCCAGGGAGAAAAACAGGCCATTTCCAGGAACAACATCAGACTCCAGGCTAGAGTCCCACCCTGCGATTTCAAGTCTGATGCTCTTATTTTTGCAGAGTCTCCACATCAAGAAATCCCAGCAGCCTTAAGTCATTTCTCACACATCCATCTACAGATATCTCTCGCACGTGCTCCAAACAGCAAGACTTTTGGCTCATTTTCCTACTTCTTCTTTTGTTCCTTTTCTGTGAAAAACTGTTTGCAAGAGTTTCTGTGGCACAAAACAGGTGAGACTGTGGGGCATCCCTGGTCCCCGAAATCTGGTTAAGAGGGAGTCTGGTGGACCGTGCATGCAGCCATGAGTATTTCTTACATACAGATACCTGGATTATGGCGGAGCCCACCCAGCACATCCACCAACATGTGCACGAGTCAGCCTAACTTCCGATGTCTCAGAGGACACTGTAAGATCCCAGAGTGCCTTAGCCATCATTCCTCTCACCATGGATATGCAGAAATACTGCCTTTAGAGAGTTCTGCTTAATGAGACAGCAGATAGCAGAGCGGCTTCTCAGGTGGCTCAGTGGTAAAGAACCTGCCTGCCAATGCAGGAGACCCGGGTTTGGTCCCTGTGCTGGGAAGCTCCCCTGGAGAAAGAAATGGCAACCCACTCCAGTGTTCTTGCTTGGAGAACCCCATGGACAGAGGAGCCTGGCAGACTGCAGTCCATGGGGTCACAAAGAGTGGGACACAACTTTGCTCCTGAGTAGGAGAAGGCAATGGCACCCCACTCCAGTACTCTTGCCTGAAAATCCCATGACAGAGGAGCCTGGTGGGCTGCAGTCCATGGGGTCACCAAGAGTCGGACACGACTGAGCGACTTCACTTTCACTTTTCACTTTCATGCATTGGAGAAGGAAATGGCAACCCACTCCAGTGTTCTTGCCTGGAGAATCCCAGGGATGGCAGAGCCTGGTGGGCTGCCTTCTATGGGGTCGCACAGAGTCAGACACGACTGAAGTGACTTAGCAGCAGCAGCAGCAGCAACAAAGTAGCAGAGGCCATTGGAAATAAGAACTTAGAGCCAAGGATTTGAGAAAGATGATCCATATACTAAAGGATGGGTCTTCATAACACTGACTTTACTGGATGTTATTTTGGATTCTCTGAGCTCTAACGGTCTCATTTAATCAATGAGAATTTTTTTCACTACTGAACTGCAATAAAAAGGAATGTATAGACTGAGGAACCAGGGAGGCTTCATTTCAAATGTGATGACATTTAAACCTCTGTAGGAGTCCTGTTGGAGGGACTGTGGATGTTTGCTTGACCGGGTCTAGGGTAAGGCAGCTAAACTGCTGGTTACATTGTAGCCACTGGCTGACTTCTCGAATCCCACGGCTCTCTCTACTTTGTGAAACACAGAGCTGCAGTGAATAACTAGTTGTTACCAAATTATGATTAAAAGCCTCTAATTAAATATCTCACAAAACAAAAATAGCAACCTGAGCGAATGTGAACATTACCATATTGACTCAGTTTCTGTGTCTTGGGCCCTTGGGGTGCAGGAACTCTCGGGTGTAGGGAACCTGGGGTGTAAGAACCCTGGGGAGCAAGGACCCTGGAGTGCAGGGATCCCAGGGTTCAGGGACCCTGGAGTGCAGGGATCCCAGGGTGCAAAGAGCTTGGGGTGTAGGGACCCTGGGATGCAGAGACCCTGGAGTGCAGGGATCCTGGGGTGCAAGTCCCCAGCTGACACATCACAGCTGCTGGAGGAGTAAGTAGGGTTGAGCCCTCGGATTAACCTGTTCTTCTGATCCATGAACTGTGGTGCTCCGGCCCCATTCTTCCTGATTGGGACTTCTTCAGAGCCAGGGTACCCAGGACAGGGATCCCTATGCGGTGACCTCCAGGGAAGCACTGTGGGCTCTGTGGGCTCAGGATCATTGAGCACTGTGGGCTCAGGACCATGAATCGGACCCGGACCCATCCTTTGAGGAGCAGTGTGCCAAGTTCAAGGTCCCCAGAGGTGTCACTGCTGGCGGCATAGCCCCTGAACCACCTCCTAAGCCCATCACAGTAACTCCTTGTTCCTTTGGTCATGTTGATCAAATCTGGTCACTTGGGAATGCCCGTGGAGGCTGTGTACAGACCCTTATTTTATCAGCATCAGCTGTGCCCTCGTTCTGCTCCAGCTAGGATCCGAGGAGCAGGCTGGAGGGGGATTCTCTGCGTAGAGGGCTGGGAGGCACCAGAGGCAGCCTCAGGCACTCACAGAAGCCCAGCAAACTAAGGCTCTGTGAGACTGAGGTTCCCTCTCCGCTCTGGGCTGACTGTCTTATCACCCAACCTCTGTGAAAGCAGAGAGTTTGCAAGCCAGTTTGAGTCTTTGCAGCCAGTGTTTTCTCCTGGCCTTCCAGGTTCTCCTTAAAGATGTATCTCTCAGTTGGGGATTATCTTTTCCACAGGAAGCTGTGGGAGACCGCATTCCTGTTCTTCTGCTGGGCAACAAAATTGACAACGAGAAAGAGCGGGAAGTGCCGCGGGGCCTGGGAGAGCAGCTGGCCAAGGTGAGGGGCGAGCATCCTGTCTCCCTGGACTTGGAGGGACCCCGAGGGGGGTTGGCGAGCATCCTGTCTCCCTGGACTTGGAGGGACCCTGAGGGGGGTTGGGCATGTGCCCAGAGCCGGGCTGGGATCCTTCTTGGGGAAGCCCCTGGGAAGGAAGCAAGCAGGCCGGATGGTGTCCTGGCGTCAGGGGGCAGTCCAGCTGCTGTGCATGTGGAACTTTCTGCAGAGAACCAAGTTTGCAAGACAGACTCACCTTGGGTGTGGAATTTCCCAAATCTTCTTCTTGGAACTCAGAATTATGAATCCTCAGAGGCTGCGGCTGGGCACGTACTCCGTCCTGTCCGACTCTCATGACTGTAGCCACCAGGCTCCTCTGTCCATGGGATTCTCCAGGCAAGAACACTAGAATGAGTTGCCATTTCCTCCTCCAGGGGATCTTCTCGACCCAGGGATCGAACCTCAGTCTGCCTGCATCTCCCAAATCCATCTGTGATGGGGGAGACGCAGGCAGATTCTTTACCTACAAAGCCATCGGGGAAACCCAAACCCTCCATTCGGAGGAGGTTCCTTATTTCAGTCTCCCAGCTGATCCTTGAGTCCCATCCATCTGTGTTTCTTGACTTGGTCACCTTCACAGATGGCGCGCTCACTCCCTGCCAGGCCGTGTGCTCTTCCTTGGAGCGTGTTCTTCCAGTTAGAGCATTCCTCCTTCCCACCAAGACTGAGCCTCCAAGCTGCAGGCTTGAGACAAACTCAGGGCAGGCCCTGCAAAGCCGACCATTAAAATAAGCACCAGCCCCCTAGCTCAAGCAGAGAACCAGTGTGGCTTGAAGGAAGTCAGGCAGCAACACAAACCACGCTGGCTCTTGGCAGCCTGCCTTCCCTCAGAGCAGATTCTGGGAAGCGTGTGTCTGTGGAGCTGGTGCTATGCAGCACCAGGATTCCATGAGTCTTGGTGGGCTTGCTCGAGACAGGGACTCATGGCCTCTGGGGCTGGGCAGGCAGGCACAGGGGTGAGATCCACAGGAGGAGGAGGAGGAGGAAGGTCCGGCAGCTGTGCGGTCAGGGGGCCGCTGTGTGTTCCTGGGCCACATCTGCAATTCCAGGTCCAAAGAGCTCCAAACACAAAGGTTTTTTTGCATTTCATTTGTCAGAAGAACCTGACCAGGACTGCAATTGGGGCTTTTTATGGTTTTTGTTTACTTCACTTTGAATGAATATTCAAATGCTTCACTGAAGAAATATTAATATCTTTGATTATAGGATACTGTTGTATATCCACAGAGGCTATTATGTAATATATATATGGACAAATATTATCTTTCTTGTCCTTATTTCTGGGCTTTCCTAGTGGCTCAGATGGTAAAGAATCTGTGTGCAATGCGGGAGACCCAGGTTTCATTCCTGGGTCTGGAAGATCTCCTGGAGAAAGGAATGGCAACTCACTGCAGTATTCTTGCCTGGAGAATGCCATGGACAGAGGTTACCATCCATGGGGTTGCAAACAGTCAGACACGACTGAGCAACTAACACTATTATCTTTCTAAAACTTAAAAATTCTGGATTCTGAAATATACCTGGATCCAAGGATTTTGATTAAGGAACTGCAGATCTGTATTTTTATCATTCCATTTTATTTTTTTTTCTTTCTGTAAGTGCAAAAAGAGAAGGCTGGGAGAAGTTAAGTGATCTGTTCAGTTATCACCCGTCCTCAGTGGTGGGGTCAGCACTTGAAGCTAAGGGGCAAGTCGTGTCTCCAGTTCCAGGTCTGTGTGCCCCCCACCCCACCAGGGAGCCTTCCTCCTTCCATGGACTGAAGGGGAGTCAGGACAGAGGTGTGCAGGGACCAGACCAGGCGAAGGCAGAGGACGGAGCTGGGCCGGCATTCTTGAGGCCTCCTGACCTGTGGCTATGGATGCATCTGCACCCAGCTGCCTGTCCGCCAGAGTGTCAGCCTCCAGGGCTCCTGCCAGATGCCATTAGTGTTGTCAGGAACAAAGCAGGAAGCCTGTTCCTGAGAGTGATAAATGGAATAGGATGAGCCTTGGCCCAGCCCCCTGTCCCTACAGCCCACCCTCTGCCTGGTGAGGTGATGGACAGTTGTCCTCTGGCCCCAGGGTCCTCTACCCCAGGGCTCACAGCACGGGCAGCCGGAGTGTTCATTAACTGGAATATGAATTGTTAGTAACTGTGCCCGTGTGCCGGGGAAGGCGAGCTGCTGGGAGCCTGGTGGAGACCTGAACAGGCTCACCCACCGTTTGTACCCTCTCGAGCCTCAGTTTCCCTGCCTGTAAAGCAGGAAGGATGTCGCCCACCCTGGCCTCTGCTGAGTCTTGGCCTGCATTGCAGGCTGGTGTGAGAAGAAAAAGGAGCCCGTACACCCCAGACAGCAATTCCGGAAAGCGTGACGCACTAAGGCAGCAGCATAGGTTGTGTTGTTTTATAGTTCTTATGGCTCCCCTGGGAGATGGTTCTGGAACGCGCATCTGTCAGGGAGCCTGAGGGACAGAACTCAGCCTGATAAAGAGTAGGGAGAGCACGCAAGGAAGTGACGGTGTGGCAGGTGTAGACGGGCATTCTCCCCCGAGCCAAGGCTCCCTCCGTTCCCCCCACCCCCACTATTCTCCTTCACATCCTCTGTCCTCTGATTCCAGGAACACAACCTGATCTTCTATGAATGCAGCGCCTATTCTGGTCACAACACGGAAGAGTCTGTGCTCCATCTGGCCAGGTAATGAGATGCTACTCAGCTGGGGTCTCTGTCTGCCTAAACCCCCTCTGGCTGTCTGAGCCATCTGGGTAGAGGGGCTGGAGCCCTAAGCCTTTGTGTGGGACCCCAGGGTCAGGAACAGACCTCTGAAACACAGTGACAGAAAGAGAGCCTCCTTGCCTGTCACCCGCCCCCACCGCGCCCTGCCCTTCCACTGCAGTCTTTGTCTTCAGAGTCTTAAAGGCCGCCTGCCATTTCCCAGAGATCCTCTTTTTAAATGCAAATGCTTTGGGAAAGGTCAGATCAGAGGCCCCTCAATGCGGCCTAATGTTTTATCAAGGATTAGTCAGCGGCCAGCTGGCTTATACTGTGGACTCCTGTTGGAGGGGGAGGGGAGCCAAGGAGAGGGGCTGCGATGGGGGACACAGAGGTACCCTAGAAGACAGCGCTCAAAGGACTGGTGGTGTAAGCCTCTACCTACACCAAGGCTAAGGAAACAGGACCACACAGACCGCAGTCTCAATCCTTGGGCATTCACTCATTCATCTATCTAGGCATCCATCCACTGCTCTGTCCATCCCTTCATCCCTCACTCCATCCCTCCATCCATCCATCCATCTGTCCATCCACCCCCCACCATCCATCCATCCATCCACCTACCCCCCACCCATCCACCCACCCACCCACTCATCCATCCATCTCTTCATCCCTCCATCCACCCATCCATTTGTCCATCCACCCCCATCCATCCATCCATCCACCTACCCACCCATCCATCCATCCATCTCTTCATCCCTCCATCCACCCATCCTTTGTCCATCCACCCCCCATCCATCCATCCATCCCTACCCCCCCTCCATCCATCCATTTGTCCATCCACCCATCCCCATCCATCAACCCACCCAGCAGATACTGATTAGTGCTTATGCCATGCTGAGCATTCATTCTGCAGCATCCAAAAGATATATTTTTAAAAAATAATTAAGAACACAGAACAACTTATTCAGTGCACTGGAGACATTGTGGAGTTATGGAAGACCTAGGGATTTATGGGAAAAACTCTAGGCTTTTCTCTGCCACTGATTCCCAGGGCAAGTTGCCCTGCCTCCCAGGGTTTTGCCTCCAACATGGGAACATCCATCCTACCTTCTCTGCTCTTATGCGAAAATTGGTCGAGATGCTTCTGGTGAAAGTTTTTGGAGAATATAAAGCGGGGATAAGATCCCTGACACTGTTTTTGATCCTTCACCTCTCATAGTTAATCTGGAGCTCTGGCCACATGGGAAGCCCTTCCATAAAGTTAATAACCAATAAATGTAATGTTTGAACCTCTGCTGGGTGCTGGGTACTATGATAAGCTTCAGAGACAGAGACAAAGGATACAATCTCTGTCATCAGCATCTCACTCTCTGCTGAGAAGCAGTGATGGGACTGGAACAGAGGAAGGACCCAAATGCTACCAGGGGCACTTACATTATCCAGAGCATCAGGGGAGGCTTCCTGGAGGAGGTGTTGTGAAGGGTCCATACTGATTACAACTCTAGCTTTACACATCACAGTTGTGCACCTGTGCCCAGCCCAGGGGAGACTTGGAACACTGTCTCTGATGCTCTTGGGAGGCTGGGTCCGTCCCAGCAGCTCCTCTGCTGCTGATCCTCCACTTCCCCTCCCCCAGGATCCTCAAGGAGCAAGAAGACACAGTGAGGGAAGACACCATTCAGGTTGACCGCCCTGCCAAGAAGAAAGCCTGCTGTGGCTGATACAGGCCTCCCAGGACTCCCACCGGGACCTGAGGCCATGGGGCCGCCCTGCCTCCTGCACAGGGGCTCCTGCGCGGATGCCCCACCAAGACACACTGGACCTTAGTCTCCATCAGCGATGGGCCCCCCACCACTATGAAAGGAAAGCGCATCCCCGAGGAGAGCTGCTCTCTGGACGTCTCGGGGTCTTTCCCTCTCTTCTCTGTCTGGACCCAGGTGTCGCTTCCATCCTTCTTTCTCCCCCAGCTTGGTTTCCTGGGGGAACAGACAGATGGGCTTTTCCAGAAAAGCCACCCTTCTCCCCACCCTGCCCTTAGGAGCCTGGCACTGAGGTTGCCATGGCAACTGTGCAGGGCAGACTGGCAGCTTCCTGTAGGTCAAAGACATGGGACTGGGCAATGCTGGGCGATCAGTCCAGCCTTGGAGCTGCTCTCTGGATGCCAGTGGACACCCTTGGCATGTACTTCATTGGTCTTGAGGTGCCCGTGGGTGCTGAGTCCATCAAACTGAGATACCTGCTTCCTGTTCCACCCTCACCCTGAAGGGACCTGCTCCTTCCCCAGCTTCAGGGCCCCTCCTTTCTCAGCAGCTGCCTGGCCTCTGTGTTTATCCCTGTGGGTTCTTTGGAGCTGCACCTTATAAAAGCCACAGCCTTCCTCCCCACCGCCCACCTGCTCCCCTGACTCCACAGGGTGGACTGTGGGTGATAAATGTGCGCTGGGGTCAGAGAGTGGGCTGACCAACTGCTTAACTTTGGTGAGGAGATGAAGAGAAAACCTGGGCAACAAAACCAGCTGCTGCTAAATAGAGTGATCGTGTCTGAGGGTATCAGGGCCATGTAAAAGCCAGTTTCTGAGTATTTCTCAAAATAGCTCTTCAAGAATTGTACCTGATGATTATTGGGGTAGATTGACAGGCAGGCGGGACACGGGTCTGTAGTTACTGACTTCATTTAATTTTACTTTTCTAGAAAGCTAAATTTTTTCAATATGGCTGTGATGTTGACATTTGGGGGGTTCTGAGCAGTGAGCAAAGGGTAGCTGCCAGCTTCGGCACCCCTATGACAGCCCCTGAACAGGGCACTTGTACGAAGGACACTGATCTGGGCTGGCGTGTGGTCTGGTCCTCTGGGTTCTGAGGTCCCAGCCCTTGGCAGTGCTCCAGCATCACTGACTAGCATCTGAGGCTGGCAAGGGCACTCTCACCCTGACTGGAAGCTTGGAAGCAAAGATCATAAACATCACTGCCGCTGACCATTCTAGGGCTAGACTCTGGCCCCACATAGGAAAATGGATGATTTCCACATGCCGTTGGGTCATGCAGGAAGGGAGGGGACAGAAAGAGTCTGCAAGCTACCAAGAAGATGATTCAAGAAAGCTACACACAGCCAGCTGGGCAGGGTAGGGGGCAGTCACTGGCCGAGAGCTCCCAAGGATGTACCTATGGCCTCCTGCCCAGATTGACCAGAGGGTCAGAGGCCACAGGCCACAGGCAAGCGCCAGCTCCCTTTGTTCAGGCTTTCTCTCCCGCCCACCTTTGCAGGCACCTGGGAGCCCCCGGAGGGTGACCGGCAAGAGCCAGCACTGAGTGCCAGGAGGCGCCCAGGATCTTGAGCAGTCCAGCTCCCTCCTGGGCCCCTGTGGCATCAGTAATGTAAGGCTTTGGGGGGCTCTTCCTGCTCAGAGGGCTTGTGTTCATCATCTGATGGGCTCTGGCCCCCAGCCCCGGTGTGGAGGGACTCACAGGAGGTCCTTTCCCTAAGAGAGGGGGCTGCCAGTGTCTCGCTAGTGAGATGCTCACCAGCAGTGGCTGCATGTGTGTGTCTATATGTCTGTGTGTGTGCCTTTATCCGCAGCCCCTTGTCCCTAGCTTGGGTTTCGAGTAGGGCGGGATGACCCTAGTGCCTGACCTTTCAGCCGGTGGGGTGAATTCTCACCAGTCCTCAGGATCCAGGCAGAGAGAGGGGCAGGAAAGTGGTCAGGCCTCTGTGGCTCCCTTCTCCACGTCCACCTGAGAAAACATGATATACGGGGACTTTGTAGAGACCCTGAGAACATCCGTGCCCCCGGATCTCAGTTGCCCCTTCCCTGCTACTCCTTTAAAGCCACACTGTTGGACACCAGCCCGGCCCAGAGCCGAGCACAGGGCGTCAGCAAAGCCTCCCAGCTCTAGCCCCTTGTGGCAGGAATAGCTCTGAGCAAGTCACTTAAGCAGGTTTCCTATGTGTCTGTGGACAGGATGTTTCCACGTGAACCTCTGGGAATGCTTTGGGTACTGTCGGAGACAGTGCATGTGAAGTGGCTGGAACACTTAGGTGCTAACAAGTAGGGGCTATTGTCATTGTCAGGGTCGAGCTTCTGCCCAGAACACTTGCCTCGCTTCAGTTTCAGATCCAGCACCAGCCAACACTAAGCATCTTCCCATCACTGGGCGCCTCCCAGACACCACCTTGTTTTGTCTCTGCTTGCCCGGCTCTTTGCTCAACTCTGAGCTCGTGTCTGGAGTGACCTCCTGGCCCTGCCCATCTTTGTCCTGTGGGCTTCCTAGTTTTCCACTCAGACCGCATTCTGCCACCTTCCCATCCTGCCATGGTGCTCCCAGTGCTTCCCCAGGCATGTCCTGTGCTTGTCACCATCCCTGGCCCCACACTGGCCGCTCCCATTCTGACTGCTTGGGCCTCTCCCGGGTCTGCTGCTGCCTCTGGCCACGAACTCTGGCACCAAACCAACAGCCTGGTGGCTTTGCTCCTTGTCCAGCACTCATTTCCCCTTTGGGGTCTTTTCTGTTCCTCCTTGCTCTCTCCCACCTCTCCTCTGCCCAGCACTGCTCTTTCCCCAGTGTTCATACCTCTGCCCAATCTTGGACGCCGCTCCAGCCTCCCCTCGCCCAGGTCTGCTCCAGGCCACACCTCCATCATAGACGGCTCAACCCTTTGCTTCTGTCACTAGCAGGCCCTACTCCAAAGGTCTTAAACCAGTTTCAGCTAAGGTGTTCATGCCAGTGATGTTCAGGGCCATATTTGTATTTTAACAAAGAACTCTAAGAAAGACATACTTTAACCCAAAGGAGTAAATCCCTAGTGGTAGACTATTAAGCTCCATATGGGTTATGGGGTCAGATATTTAAGACAGAGCTGCTTCTCCTATGCTCCTCCTAAAGATCTCAGTTTGCTCCATGTACTTTTGGGCTCTAAGTTCCTGTATGCTTATAGTTGTTTTGTCTTCCTGGTGGTTTGACCCTCTATCATCATAAAATGTGCTTCTTTGTCTTTAGTCACGATTTTTGCCTTAGAGACGGTTTTGTCTGATGTTAGTATGACCATTCCGGCCCTTTTGGTTCATACATCTCCTGAATGGCATATCTTCTCTGTCCTTTTACCTTCAACCTATTTGTGTCCTTGAATCCAAAGTGGGTCTCTCATCGACAGCATGTAGATGGAGTCGTGTTTTCTTTTCTTCCGATCTCTGCCTTTTGCTTGGAGAGTTTAATCTGTCTATATTTACTCTGGTGGGTAAAGTATGATTTATGCCAGCCACTTTGCTCTCTCTGTATTTCACATGTCTTTTTTGTTCCTATATTCCTCCACTGCTGCCTTCTTTTGGGTTAGTTATTTTCTAGTGCACAACTGTAATTCTCTCGTAATTTTATTTACAATGTGTCATTTATTTGTTTGCTTGGTGGTTGCCCCGAAGGTCACCATTAATATCTCAGTTTGTTACAGTTTGGATTAATAATGACTTAATTCCAATAGAATAAAGCATGTATTCCTATATAATTCCATTCCACCCTCCTTTTTGTTGTTGTTATTATAAATTACATCTTTATACATTTTATGCCCATCAACATAGATTTTTATTTATTGTTTCATGCAGGTGTCTTTTAAGTCAGAAGAAAGGAGTTACAAATGAAACATACGTTTATATCGTCTTTATTGGTGTCACTCCTTTTACCAGTGCTTGTTATTTTTTCCTGTTGATTGAAGCTGCTATTAGTGCCCTTTATTTCTGCAGTAGTTCTTGTAGGGCGAGTCTGCTAGAGACACACTCTCAATTTTGTTTATCCAGAAATCTCTGATTTATCCTTCGCTTTTAAAAGATGGTTTGACCAGATATAGAGCCTTTGCTCGGCTGGCGGGGTTTCTTCCCCGCCAGTGCTTTGGCGGCGCCATCCCGCTGTCCCTGGCCACCATGGTTTCTGATGAGAAGCCAGCTGTTCATCTTATTAAGGGTCACTTGCATGTGATGAGTTGCTGCTTTCTTGCTGCTTTCAAAGCTCTTTGTCTTTCGATAGTTTGATTCTTATGGGTCTAGCAATAGACCCCTTTGAGTTTATCCTACTTGCAATTGGGCTGAGTTGCTTCTCTGGTGGTGCAGAGGTTAAAGCATCTGCCTGCAATGTGGGAGACCTGGGTTCGATCCCTGGGCCGGGAAGATCCCCTGGAGAAGGAAATGGCAACCCACTCCAGTATTCTTGCCTGGAGAATCCCATGGACGGAGGAGCTTGGTGGGCTAGAGTCCACGGGTCGCAAAGAGTCGGACACGACTGAGTGACTTCACTTTCACTTTCTTGAATGTATAAATCAATGACTTTCAGGAAATTTGGGGAGTTTGGGGTTATTATTTCTTTAAATAGTCTTTCTGCCCCTCTACCCCTCTGCCTTCCTTCTAGGACCCTGTTATACATATATTGGCATGCTTAATGGTATCTCACAGGTTTCTGAGGCTCTGTTCATTTTTCTTCATTTTTTTAAAGTTGTGTTCCTAGGACTGGATAATCTCAATTGCCTTTTCTTCAAGCCCACTGATTCTTTCTTCTGCTTGCTCAGATATGCTATCAGGACCCTCTAGTGAATTTTTCACTGTGCTTTTAGTGAATTTTATTATTGTCCTCATCAACTCCACAATTTCTGTTTGCTTCTTCTTTTGTAATTTATGTCTCTTTATTGATACTCTCTATTTGGTGAGATATTATTCTCATGCTTCCCTTTAGTTATTTAGACATGGTTTCCTGAGGTCTTTGAACATATTTTAGATAGCTGATTTACAGTTTCAAAGACCTCACAGTGGTAGCCATCTGCCCTGTCCACAGATCGAGCTCTGCTTGCCATCTCCTGCTGCCTTCCTTGCACTTCGCCCAACATAACCAGGACTCTGGTCTCATTCCTTAGCCCCACCCTGAACCTCCTGCACAGGGTCTTTCTTCTCTTCTGGATTGGAGGAGGACCTTAACATCAGAAGTGGTTTGGATCTGAGAAGCCCTCCCCTCCACCTGGAGCTTCTGGCCACCCTGCTGGACATGAGCTGCTCAAGGACATGTCCAGTTCCTTGGGGAAGTGAAGAGAGACCAGGAATTCTCGGATAATTGCCCCCTTCCTGCCAGGAAGCCAGACATTCCACAAAGCCTCACTCACAAGAGACAGGTGTGGGAAGACTGCAAATCAGAAGCTTATTTAAAAAGTAGTTTAATTACTTCAAAATCGTGAAATCATAGTACATAAGCATACAAAACCCAAGACGTAAGTGGCCTGTTGCTGACAGGCCCCAGGTGTCCTGCCATCTTGCCTTCCCATAGTCTGGGGAACAGAAAGTGACTCTTCAAATTCCAACCAACTCAGCCAAAATCCACAGTTATGAGCTATTCCCTCCCTCCTCATCCTGGGGTGTGTGTCGGTGGGGAGGAACTGGTGATGTTGGCAGGATATGGGAGCTTTCTAAACCTCCCCACTTCCTATTAATGTTTTTATTAATAGACATACTGATCCTCAGCCGTGGCAATAACAAAGAACATCATAACTCCACCCTTCACAATACAGGGCAGCCGCTTAATCTAGGTGCCCTACGTAGGAAGACCCTCCTGGAAGTGATGGGGTTTGGGAAGCCATTTGGTGCTAAAGTCAGTGTGGAAACTGAGCAGCGTTGGAATAGGCTGGGCTGCTTATCATCCCTGGGCAGGACTGCGTCAGGTTCAAGGACTGGCCCCTTCAGGGGGCTGGACTTCACCAGGGCTTTGGCTCTGATTCAGAAGTGGTCCTTCAGGTTCTTGTCACAGCACCGGGAACGTCCACTGCCCAAAGTATAAGGACTTCTAGGACCAGTGAGGCCTGTGCTGTCATAATGGATTATGGCTGGATCCATCTGACCCACAACAGTAAATGATACACATGAAAACACTGCGCTGCTCATCACAAATGCCCAAAGAACATGGACAGAGAGAATGGAATCTTTTTGGACTCGAAAAGAATTAAAACGTGGTACTCAAGGGGACTCATGAGTTTGGATCCTGTGACCATGGAACTGGGTACATGTAGCATGAGGTCAAGGGCAGAAGATGGGGGCGCTGGGGGGACATTTGGCCAAGGGTTGCCAGGCTGCTCTAAAATTACTGTGTGGTATTTGTTTATACAGAGTAAGGGCACAAACATCCACCTCTGTGGCCTCATGTTGGGTACCCTGGCCAGCAGCATTTGCCTAAAGACCCAGCTGAGAGCAGACCATCACGAGCACCTGGTGGGTCACTCGGCTGGTCACCTGGACCCTTGTGGCCTGGTAGACCCATGGGGTATGCCTGCTGGTTCCAATGAGGAGCTGCTTCCAGCTTTAAAACAAAGTGTCCAGGAGCGTTCCAGCTGCCGAGGTCTGATTGCCTTTCAGAGTCTGTGCGGCCCATCAGAGCGTCCATCTCATTGCCCTGAGCTGCCCCGCTCCCGCTGGCAGTCATCCATGACCCACGGGCAGCTTGACAGCTCAATTTGACTTGGGCTTCGTGCCTTTGAGCATTAAAAGATGCTTCCCTGCTAGCCCGCTTCTTTCCTTGTGTGGAACCAGCCACCTTCACCCAAGTGGTCCCCTCCCAAATATTTTCTCTAAAGACCTGTGCAGAGCGCAGACCTGCAGATGTGTGTGGCCATGGGAAGAATCTGGACCCTCTTGCTGCTCTGAGCCCCAGCTTCCCAGGCTGTAAAAGAGTTCTCTCTGCCCAGCTACACTCACCGGGCATGGACGGGTCAAAAGAGAACTCTTGGGGCCAGTGCTTCGTCAGCCAAAAAGTTCCAGACAATGTTAGTTATTACCTCTGTCTATCATGAAGAGATCAGTACAAAACACAATAGGAAAGAGAAATCTCACATGCCTGGGTAACTGGAAAAGCTGGGGTCTCGGGTAAGAGCATTTCCTGTGTCTCTGGGCAAATAGAACAAGAAAACCCTGAGTTTCTCCAAGCTGGAGATTCCGGCTAAGAACAGAGTGCTCTGTGTCTTCCTTCCCTCCGTGGAAGGGGGACAGGGGCGGAATCCAGACTCCAGGCTCCGCCTACCATACTGCCTGCAGGGTCCAGGCTCAGTCCCTTTTGTATTTACTAGAAACTGGCCTGCAACAGACACTGGTTGGGTGGATGGGTGGATTTAAGATTTTAGATATTAATACCACACTCCAGACAGAACCATCTTCACCGGCATGGTTTATACAACACTTGCACTCTGCGATGAGGCCCAAGTTCTGGCCTTGGAGGGTAGGGAAGGATGGCCGCACGTACTGCTGTGGATGTGCTAATCAATGCTTCGGGATTGTACATTTGAAGATGGTTAAAACTGTAAATGTACACTATGTATATTTTCCTGCGATACATTTTTTGAACAACCTCTTTCACAAACGTTTATGTTCCATGAATGGGTAAAATCTTGGTTCTTTCCAGTGCCAACCACCAAGGCTCTAAGACACACGATGTTTCTCTCAGGCTGTGTCGGGAGATGGGGGATCAGGAGAGGGAAGAAGCTTGCTGACAGCCCTTGAGTGTCAGGGCCCCAAGGGGAGGAAAGACCTAGAAACCCTGGATGTATATTAGCATGTTGTAAAAACACCATGACAACAATCCCAGGTCCCCTCCCCCAAGGACCTGGAGCCAACCCCACCCCAGCCCACTCTGCCAGCCTCGTTGCCCTTGCCCACCCATGCACACCCTTCTTTTTAGGAGTTTGATGTCTCCTCCTGGAGATAGCTCCTGGGATAAAGGGACTTCCATACCCCAAATCCCGACAGTAGGCATAGCCTGGCCCCAAATTAGGGGCCAGAGTTTGTTGAAGACAGGAAAAATGAATGGCAAAGCCTTTTGTCTTTCCTGGAATTTTATCACATCAGGAAATATTCATTCTTACAGCAGGAAATATGTTCATTTAGCACCAAGAAATATTTTGGCTTTGCAGAGATTTATGGGGTAAAATTTGAGATTCCTTGATGGTGGCTCAGATGGTAAAGAATCCGCCTGCAATGCAGGAGACCTGGGTTCAATCCCTGGATTGGGAAGATTCCCTGGAGAAGAGAATGAGTACCCACTCCAGTATTCTTGCCTGGAGAATCCCATGGACAGAGGAGCCTGGTGGGCTACAATCCATGCATTCTCAAAGAGTCAGACACGACTGAGTGACTAACACTTTCACTTTCATGGGGTACTTTTATGGTAGGGAAACTAGGAACTGGCACAGAAGGACTGGAGGTGGGTAGGGAGCTGAGAACTGTGTTCAGAGGTGAGGGGCTGACTTCAGCATCATACACAGAGAACCAGGTTAGAACCAGTCAGCACAGAGCATGGAGCTGTGACTCATCCTAGGGAAGTTTATCCCAGTGACTGCTGTCCAGCAGAGGAACAGGCTGCCTCATGAGGTAGTGAACCCTCCAACACGAGAGGCATTCAAGGATATGTGAGGTCTGCTCTTAGGAGTGCAGGCGAGAAACTGGATACCCTGAATTACTAGGCTCCTACCTCCACCCCCAGCAACCCCAAGGGTCTGGGATTCTTTTGAGCTGAGATTGAAGTGAAAGTTTGTAGGATAAGGTATAACAAGGGCTTCCTTGATAGCTCAGTTGGTGAAGAATCCACCTGTAATGCGGGAGACCCTGGTTCGATTCCTGGGTCGGGAAGATCTGCTGGAGAAGGGATAGGCTACCCACCCTAGTATTTTTGGGCTTCCCTTGTGACTCAGCTGGTAAAGATTCCACCTGCAATGTGGGAGACCTGTGTTCAATCCCTGGGTTGGGAAGATCCCCTGGAGAAGGGAAAGTCTACCCACTCCAGTATTCTGGCCTGGAGAATTCCTTGGACTGTACGTCATGAGGTTGCAAAGAGTCACACACGACTGAGTGACTCACTTTAAGGTGCAATAGGGGTCAGCATGGGTTAAACCAGGAGGCTTCCCTGGACCAGAAGAGTGCAGGTCCAAATTATGTTTCTATTTCCGTTTCCTGCCAACCTTCCCCTTGCCCCTGGTGCATGTCCCCCTCCCTCAGTCCGCGAGGAGAGCACCTGCCTAAAAGCGCCACCGATTCATGTTCCTACAGCTTCCTCGGCAGCACAAGGAGAGGCTCTGGGCCCTTGCCAGCATCCTGCCAGCCCCTCCGCTGTGGCAAATGAAATCACCAGCTTCACGCTGCAGATCTATTTAAACCAGCCTTTCATGTCTGATGTATTTAAAAATATGCTAGAAGTCAGCATCTTGAACACAAGAAACACAAACAGGCAGATGAGGCTGCATTTTCCTTCCTCGGTGCCCACCCCATCCTCTTTCTTCCCTTTCCCCCTCTCCTGCCCCATCCCAGAGCAGTTTTCATTCATGAGGCCCATCTCCCCACCCTCCCCTTCGCTCAGTGGCTCTGAAGTCTGCAGCCTGAGAGTGGCTGGGTGCCCTAGGAGTCTGGGTTTCCTCCTCAATGCATAGGAGATAAGAAAGAGCACCCCACAGGTGGGCCAGCTCACTCCCAGCTCACTCCCTGCCTGGCTGGACAGACCCCAGAGCAGGACTCACCAAGGCCCTGCCTGTCACAGACAAGGAGCCTGCAGCCCACTGCCCTCATGATCACCGCCAGCCTTACTGTCTGGTGCCTTTAGAGCCCCCAAGCTCCCAATAAGCTCCCCACAAGCCCCTCACAGGATGCTGTCACAGCAGGGGCCCCAGTCCTTCCCCAGATAGTTCTGGGGCTTCAGCCCACTTTGGTTGAGCTAG
Source organism: Aepyceros melampus (assembly GCA_006408695.1). Taxonomy (NCBI): domain Eukaryota; kingdom Metazoa; phylum Chordata; class Mammalia; order Artiodactyla; family Bovidae; genus Aepyceros; species Aepyceros melampus. Next base: position 235,348 of record SJXQ01012563.1, read on the forward strand.
CCCAATTTTCTCTTGCCGTAATTTAAGCCATATTCTGTTTAATCCCTGAACGTCATTTCTTTGAGGCTTGATAAGAGGCCCTGCAGCAGGTCCTCCACCTGCAGGCAGGCTGCCAGGATTTCAGGGATTCAGTGGTCGAATCTAGAGAGATGCTTTCCCGGAAATGGCCCACCCACTGCTCTGCCCCAGCTGCACCAGGAAGGCCAGGCTTCCAATTCCACATTCTCAGTCTCGGAGGCCTTATGGAATCTCCTGGGGAACTATTTATTTATTTTTGTTTATTCTTCTTTTAATTGGTTTATTTGGCTTGCCATTAAAAAATAATTTTAAAATAATATTTAAAACAGTATCATTGTGTTTCTTTGGCAGGGGGAGGCTACTGTTTGGTATCTGTCTAATATTTTAAAGTTCTTGTTTCAATGGCACCCCACTCCAGTACTCTTGCCTGGAAAATCCCATGGATGGAGGAGCCTGGTAGGCTTCAGTCCATGGGGTCGCTAAGTCGGACCTGACTGAGTGACTCCACTTTCACCTTTCGCTTTCATGCATTGGAGAAGGAAATGGCAACCCACTCCAGTGTTCTTGCCTGGAGAATTCCAGGGACGGGGGAGCCTGGTGGGCTGCCATCTATGGGGTCGCACAGAGTCGGACATGACTGAAGTGACTTAGCAATAGCAATAGCACCTGTCATAACTGGTGGATTATTTCTTTCAACATACTTGGTTGGTAAGTACTAAGAAAAAAATAATACCAGTGCTTGTCCCAGTCCCCTCACAAGAAATTCTAATTTAATTAGAAGTTAAAAGTTCTTTTTTAAAAAATGTGTTTAATATTACCATTATCAGCAACAGTAACAGTGGTGTGGAGTAACAGAAAGTGGAAAACCCATCTGTCTGTGAACTAGTCTCAGATCTGCCTCTCTGTCTCCATCTTCCACACTCTTTCCTGCCTCCACCTCCGTCTGGATTCCTCCAGAGAACTTCAAAGTTTTCCTGTGTCCACACAGCAGGTCATTAGCGAAGCGGCTGCCTGATAGTGTTCTGAGACCTCCCAGAAATGCAGAGCCTCTAATCACCAGAGCTGGACGGTCAGTGTAGGTGAGCCCTGTGCTTGGGGGGTGGAGGGTGGGTGGGTCTACAGCACACGCGGACCACACACACACACACAGTCTCTCACACACACATACACTCATATACACACACATACACACACATACACACACGCTCACACACTCATATACACATACACATACACACACACACACACACATAGACACATAGACACACACAGTCTCACACACATACATATATACACATACACGTACACACACTCATACACACACATAGTCTCTCACACACACATACACTCATATACACACACATACACACACATACACATATACACACACATATACACTCACACATACACACACACACATAGACACATAGACACACACACAGTCTCACACACACATACATATATACACATACACACACGTACACACACTCATATACACACTCACAGTCTCTCACACACGTACACTCATACACAAACACATACACACACAAACACACTCATATACACTCTCATACACATACAGTCTCTCACACACAGAGACATATACACATACACTCATATACACACACACAATCTTTCACATACACATACACTTATACACAAACACACAAACATATACACACACATACACACACAAACACACTCATATACACTCTCATACACATGCACACACTCACACAGACAGACACATACACTCACACACACGTCTCACACACACACTCATACATATACACACATACACATGTACACACACACAAACACTCATATACACACACATACAGTCTCACACACATGCATACTCACACTCATACACACACAAACGCACATACATATATACACAAACATACACACACTCATACACAAACACATATACACTCATACACATACACACTCACACACACATAGACATACACACACACAGTCACACACTCACAGTCATATACACACATACACACATGTACACAGGCACAAACACACTCTCATACACATACACTCACTCGCACACACATAGGCACACACATACACACACATTCACACTCATACACACACACACACACATGAGTCCACATATTCCACCCATTCCGATTTCATCCCTGCTCCCTTCCCAACTATCCTACCCCGATGGTGGGGACAAAGAATGTTCTGGCCCTTTTGGTGAACACGGATGTTGCAGCCATAAAGCCATCAGCCACTACTGCTGCTCTCAGCTGAGGGGATTCAGGATGGAGAAAAACAGGATCCTGGCCCCAGGTAGCTGAGGTGCAGAAAACCCCCAGCCACCTGGTGCCTTGGAGTTCACGGGTCGCTCCTGCGACACCCTCTGGGAACCACTTCCTTTCTGTTGAAGTGTGAGGACCTCCTCCAGAGCGCGGCCGGGGCTCATCTAAACCAGGACCTTCCGTCTGGGCCAGATTGCTGTTTGGACGTGAGCACGTCTATGGTCATCTCTCCCAGGCCTCCTCTGATCCCGGACCCTTGTCCAGCCCTGCTGCCCTCTAGGCTGCCTTCTCCTTCTGCAGAAGCCCGACTCTCCAAAGGCCACTCATTAGGAAGCTGTGGGAGTGATGCCTGAATAAGAAACTGATTAGAGACGATAAGTATGGGATGGTGTCATCAATTCAATGGACGTGAGTTTGAGCACTCTGGGAGATGGTGAAGGACAGGGAAGCCTGGCGTGCTGCAGTCCAAGGGGACATGACTGAGCGACTGAACAACGAAAGCAGAGCTAACACCTTGCTGGATGCGAGTGGCCCAGCCCTGGCCAGCCCGCAGCTGAACCTTTAATTCCATTTCCTCTTGGTTATTAAAATGATTTTCCATGAGATAGTCCCGGCTCAGCAGAGTTGCAGACTAATAATGGAGCTGAGCGCCTGGAGGAACCTGGCAACCTGGCTATCCCCTCCCCATCTGCTGTGCGCTGGCAAAGTCATGAGATATTGTTGTGCTATAGTCCTGGTGGGAACTTCTCTCCTCCCCAAGCCTTTATTTCTCACCCTGACCCCTGATCTCCCAGCAGCCAATCTACTCTCCCCACTAAAAATTCTGGAGCAGAACCTCCTTGGATAGCTCTGGGCCCGGAATTTTCCTGGTGGTCCAGTGGTTTTAAGACTTTGCCTTCAGTGCAAGGGGTGCAGGTTCGAGCCCTTGTCAGGAACTTAAGATCCCACACGTCTCCTGGCCAAAAAAAACAAAACAAAACAAAACAAAACAAAACATAAAACAGAAGCAATATTGCAACAAATTCAAAAATGACTTAAAAAAAAAACCTCTGAGCCCAGGTCCACAAAGTAAGAGGCATAGAGCTGCAGAATCAGCTATCACAGCTTTTCCAGCTGGGTGGATGCCTGGCAACTGTTCTAGGCCGACACCTTCATTCATAAGTGAGAACCCAGAAGCCTAGAGGGATGGTGCTGACTTCAAGGCCATGTGTCAGGCAGGTGCCAAGAGCAGGAAGAGTGGGTGCTTGCACCTGACAGGAGCATCGCAGTCATAAGTCTTCATCAGTTCATTTGGCAAATATTCCTGAACACCTGGAAGATCTTTGGTGGGTGTGGTCTATCCCTGACACTGAACATAAACACAGATGAGAGGCAGAACCTGTCCTCCAGGAGATCACCGTCAAAGGAGACACAAGACCAGACACTGAAAATACAGCAGGTCCCACACCTGGGCACATGGAGACACGGGGAGCCAGATGGGCTCAGCTAGGCCATGTGTCCCAGCCCCGGAAGGGCTCAAGTAGACCCAGGTCAGAGCCACAGTCGTAACCACAGTCATGACAGTAAACCCACGCTCACTCACTGCATCCCCGTCACGGCTCCCACTTACCTCCATCAGCGTCCCTGCGGAAGGGGAAACGTTATAGCCAGTTTGCGAGTAGAGGAAATTGAGGCAGGGAAGCTGCAGGTCATGCAGCCAGGAGGTTGTGGGGAAACTGGGGGTTGAACCTGGAGCTCCAGCCCAGAGCCCACACTCCACTGTGCTCCAAGCTCCTCCCCTCTCAGGGGACCTTGGGTCCTCTGTGATGACCCCGAGGGAGCCTCTCGCCACCACGGGCTCCAGGTCTGCAGGTGGCCCCAGTCCTGAGTCCTATTGAACAGCCTGGGGTCCTCCAAGCCCTGGCCCTGCTCTGGCCTCCTCCCTGTCTCTAATCTGTGCATCTCCAGGCCAGCTGTCAGAGTCACTTCCAGGCAACAGAGGATGGTGGGCCTTGGCCACTTGGCCCCTGGAAGCAGCACTCCGACCCACTGTGTGCAGAGGCTCAGCTTGGAGAGGCTTCTCCCTCCCAGGGGCTCCTGCACACTCTTGTCCGGGGCCCTCGTTTCTGAGAATGGAGAGCTACCATCTCACCATGTGGGATGTGTTCCTGGGTCAGCTCACAACAGTCTGGGACAGAGGTGTGATCATCATGGCATTTCACAGAGGAAGGGTCCACCCCGGAGACAGCACTTCTGGTAACTCACTGCAGCGCTCAGTCACTGGCCGGAGAAGCCAGGCTGCAGCCCCAGCTCTGTTTACTCCAAGGCTGGCTGGAGTTCATCCATGACTGTGAAGCTGAGCCGGAGCCTGAGAAGCCTGTGTCTTTGGCTTCAAGCTCCATCCAGCTGAGCTAACCAACCGTGGCCAGAAAGCAATTGTCATAATGTCAGAAAGCCATTACGACCTACAGAGCCACTGAAAGACGCTTCGAGAGTCCTTTCTGTGAGTGGAAAGTGATGCTGGGTGTCATGGTCCCCTGGAAACAGCCGCAGAACAATCCCAGAGCACACATCAGCCTGGCTCAGACCCTTCACGCCCTCCCGCCTCCTAGACAATTACATCTTCCGAGCCATCCGTGTGGGGAGAACAGTGTGACGTGACACCAGAAAGGAGGAAGCAGACGATCTCAGAGCTGCACAGGTCGCCCCTCTGAGGTTCCCTGCTGGGGAGCAGGCAGGCCTGCGAGGCAGCCGTCTGTCCCCCTGCCACTTCCCACCACAGCATGCAGAGAAGCCTCCCCTCCACCCCCCGCCCGGGGCTCCAAGGGGCGCTTCTGCCAGGCGTACTCGTGGGTACCTTTTCTGTAGCTGATTTTCCGAACTAGGCAATAAGTGAAGTCTATTGCCATTTTGCAGGGAAAGCAGCTGCCAAATTGAGCTCATTAGCTTCAGAGCACGTGCGGCTGCAAGCCTTATCCTGTCACTTTCCTGATTAAAGTCCCAGTGCTTTCTCACTGACCGAGGAAACATTTCCCTGACCTGGACACAGGCTCTGGACCATGGACCCTGGCTGCATCCCAGGCCTCCCTTCTCCCTGCTCCCCACGTCTCGGCTTTTCCCTTGTCTCTCCTCTTCTTTTCAAATGAGCCTCCCTCTCTGGACGCCTATGGGTGGGGCCTCAGCAAGTGTCACTTCTGCCAACCGCATCCTCTACCTTACCATCCCCTCCTCGTCTGCTTTTTCGAGTTTCCGTTTCAAGTCGTGTCTCCAGAGAGGCTCTTGATCTCTTAAGAGTCTCTACTCCCTCGTAGCATGTATCACCCTCGTGATACATGTGATACAGTCTCCTGGCGTCTGCTCCTCAGGAGGGACCGAAAAAAGTTAATGGAACGAGAAAGTTGGAAGAGACTCCTCGCGTAGCTCTCCTGGGTCCAACTGAGATCAGGACTGGAGCCACTGTGTTCAAGATGGCCCAGCACCCTTGCCTGACCTGGAAGCCACGGCCAGCCTCCCAAGGTCACAGGCACGAGTGTATCTCCCTCCCCACTCCACTCCTCAGGCAGGACTTCCGCATTTGGAGATCACACAGGACTCATTGGAAAAGACTCTGCTGCTGGGAAGGATTGAGGGCAGGAGGGGAAGGGGGCGACAGAGGATGAGATGGTTGGATGGCATCATTGACTCAATGGACACAAGTTAACTTGGGGAGATAGCGAAAGACAGAGGAGACTGGTGTGCTGCAGTCCACAGGGTTGCAAAGAGTCGGACACAGCTGAGTGACTGAACAACCACAGGACAAATCCTAGGCCATGCCTTCCCCCTGCACGGGCGTTCTCCTGGGAAGCCCCCTCCAGCCCTGGGCACAGGGAAGGACCCTCCCGTTCTGTACGCCTGACTCACCACGTCCTGGTGTCATGTGCTTCTGTCACATTAATGATGACTTAAGCCAGTTATTTCCTGTTCAGTGTAGCCAGACAACTCTGGACGTTTCTGTGGCTGTTACACTGCCAAGAAAGGGTTGTCAGGTCTCACTAGTCCCCACCTCCTCCCTTTTGCTGGTCCCCAGAAAGTTAGAGGCACTTTTGAGCCTCTAACTCTGGCCATCAAAGAGAATGGTTACCCATTACACCAACTTGATGTATTCTTTGTTGTTATTGTTCAGTTGCTAAGTTGTGTCCGACTCTGCCACCCCATGAACTGCAGCACACCAGGCTTCCCTGTCCTTAACTATCTCCTGCAGTTTGCTCAAACTCATGTCCATTGAGTCAATGATGCCCTCCAACCACCTCACCCTCTGTCGCCCCCTTCTCCTCCTGCCCTCAATCTGTCCCAGCATTAGAGTCTTTTCCAATGAGTCAGTTCTTTGCATCAGGTGGCCAAAGTATTGAAGCTTCAGCATCAGCCCTTCCAATGAATATTCAGGACCAATTTCCTTTAGAATTGACTGATTTGATCTCCTTGCCATCCAAAGGACTCTCAAGTGTCTTCTCTAGCACCACAGTTCGAAAGCATCACTTCTTCGTCTCTCAGCCTTCTTTATGGTCCAACTCTCACATCCGTACAATGACTCTTGGAAAAACCATAGATTTGCCTAGACAGACCTTTATCGGCAAAGTAATGTCTCTGCTTTTTAATACGTTGTCTAGGTTTATCATAGCTTTTCTTCCAAGGAGCAAGTGTCTTTTAATTTCATGGCTGTCACTGTCTGCAGTGATTTTGGAGCCCTCCCAAAATAGAATCTTATATTATTAACCCAAACCAAATATGACTTTTCCTGGAGGAAGCAGTGTGTGTTGAATTCCAAGGTGAAGTGGACACTGCAGGTTTCCACCGCTCTTCTCCATGCAAACCAAGCCCTAGGCCAGATGGGTCTCCACGAGGTTCTTGGAAATGCAGGTAGAGAGCCAGAAGTGGGGGCCTGCAAAGAGCACCCCAGGCAGGGCTGTGACACCTCAGTGGCAGAGTAGCATTTAGCTCTAATGGAAGGCCATGCATGTCTTGATGCCAGCGGTCACTGCCTACAAAGGAGCTGAGAGATGAACATCAAGATCACAGCGAGACACATGTGAAAGCTAATGAGCACAGTCACCATGCAGGCCACTCCCACCCAGGGCTTCTGGCAAGAGTCTACGTGTGTGTCGCCTGCAGGGCTGCCCTGCTCTCTGGGCCTCAGCCCGTAGCCCAGGGATCTGGCCAGCTGCTGACCATGGATGGCGGTGCCTACTGCTCCCTGGGGACCTTCAGAGGCCCACAGGCCTCAGGCACTGGCACCCAGCCATGCTTCTCAGTGTCAGGGCTGGAATGCAGGCAGAAATGTTATTACTATAGCAACCATAACTGGAACGTCCATCGTACTTTCAGTTTCCAGATGTGTTTTCCAGTTCTTTCAGCTGATTTCCTTGGAGTCTTGGGGAGGTGCAGTGCCTGGCTCAGACTCATATAGTTAGCAAGCAGCAGCGTCCGGGTTTGACTGGGTGGTTTGGCTCCAAACCTCTGTCACGTGGCAAAGTTGTCCAAGGATGGATGCTTACCTTCAGAGCAGGGGTCCACAGGGGCCTGGGTCCTTGACCCAGCACCCTAGGGGCCTCCTCTGCCCCATGGACTCTGGCTGTCCTTGAGGCCGAGATGTTGGCTGCAGCCTGCTGCTGCTGCTGCTAAGTCGCTTCAGTCGTGTCCGACTCTGTGCGACCCCATAGATGGCAGCCCACCAGGCTCTACCATCCCTAGGATTCTTCAGGCCTAGAGGTTAATAAAGATCCTTTTCACTTCCGTGGTGAGACATGATCTCTCGATAGAATACAAGAGGGGCCCAGACCTCCTTCTCTGAACGTGATAGCCTGGCCCCCATGGGGGTTTGCAGAAGCAGGTAAATTCAGCGTGATCTCTTTCTGGACCAGCTCAGGAGGCAACCCGCCTCACTGCGACCCGGACACAGCTCGCATCACCTGCCGAGGGGTCAAGCCCGTGGGGGTCGCAGAAAGGGGCTGTGCTTAGGGAGAGTGGCTGAGGGACCCTGTCTCTTTTCAGAAGGAGCAGGCCCTGCCCACCTAGAGACTGACCAGCAGGCGGTGTGGACCAGGAGCCCCGAAGGCAGGGACAGGGCTGTGGACTCTGCTCTGTTGCCAGCATCTGGCTGAGCCTGGAGCCTGTGCCTTTTCCAACACATATTTCTTTTGGCTAAATTTCAGATCACTGTACAAGTTGTATCTGGGTCTCACCTGAATGTAGGCTGATTGCTTCCAATGGGACAGGGGCACAGCAGCTTGGGTGGATCTGGACAGGGGGCTGGCATATCCACTGTGGTCAGACCGCCCAGCCTCAGGAAGCCAGGCTTATCCCAGTGGTCTCAGGACCACAGGCAAGGGGTCTGGGCCCAACACACCCAAGGGTCTAAGGTGAGGTAGGAGGCTTCACAGGTGGGGCTGCACTCAGAAACCAAGGCATGTGGGTAGGTGCCATTCAAGATGCCAGGTGGGGAGCAGGGATTCAGAAAAAAATAGTCTTTAGGAAGGGAATTCAAGAAACCAGGCTGGGGACCCTCCATGCTGTAGAGAAGGTAGAGGGAACAAGATAGAGCCCCAACCCTGTGTGGGACCTGAGACTTAAAGATAGGAGATAGGGCTTCCCTGGTGGTCCAATGGTTAAGAATCCGCCTGCCAAAGCAAGGGACACAGGTTCCATCCTTGGTCCAGGAAGATCCCACATGCTGAGGGGCAATTAAGCCCGTGAGCCACTACTACTGAGCCTGTGCGACCGCAGCAAGAGGAACCACTGCAATGAGAAGCCCGGGCACCGTGACTACAGTAGTCCTGACTCCCCAGCTAGAGAAAGCTTGCACGGGGCCATGAAGACCCAGTGCAGTCAACAGTAAATAAATAATAAATATTTTTTTAAAAAGATAGGAGATAAAGCAGAGCAGAAACCCAAGGATCTGAACTGGTCAGAAGGCCGGGGACAGACTCCTGACCGGGGGACTGCCCCGAGGCACGGTGATGGGCTGGAGCCAGCTATTGGTTGGTTGGGTGCTAAGTGTGGTGCCCAGAGGAGAGGAGGCCGCAGAGACAGGACGAAGGGGAGATGGGCATCTCTTGAGGGGCACAGATAGAAGGAACAGGAGCCTGGAGCCCTTGAGTCTCGCTGGGGCACGTACTGAGAGAATCAAGGCTGTCTGCAGTCACCGTGTGGACTCCACCTGCAACCCCACTCTGTCCAGGGGAAATATGGGAAGAAAGAAAAAGGTCTCTGCCCTTGGAGCTTGTGGTCCAGCTGGGAACCTGGACCTCAGTGGACCTCAGAGCAAGCAGCAAGGGGCCCGTGTACAAGCAAGCCCAAATCAGACCAGAAAAGGGGCATCGCAGCTGCAGGCCTGGGGAGAAGTTGGGTGGGGATGGAATGGGGAAGTTCCCTAGAGAGGGAGGAGAGAGACACAGAGAAAGTCACTATTGGGTTTTGAAGTCTCAAAAGAATGGAAGAAAAAAGGAAGGTAGGAATGAAGGAAGGGAAGGCAGGGAAGAGAAAGGAAGGAAGGAAAACAAGGAAGAAGGAAACAGAGAGGGAGGCAGAGTTGGGGAAAACAGGTTTGACAAGTGAAGCGGTCTCCGCAGAATCCCCAAGGCCAAGCTGAGACTTCATCCCCTACAGAATGTACTCAGAACGGACACTGCTTGTTTCCCACTGAGTCAGGGGGGATGGCAGTCCCACTGCAGCGCTCCCATGGGCAGGAGGAAGGGGGCTGCTGTGGACATGCTCCTCCATGTCCCCCAGGCTTCACTCTTGGAGCCCCAGGAGCTGATGCAGCAGGCGCTGAAGCCCCAGGGCCCAGGGAGGCCTCTAGGGTGCCCGCTTCTCAGCTGGTGGTTGGAGAGGCCTGAAAGACTGCCGGTTCTTTGCTCATTGTGGACCTCCCTTCCAGGCCCCCAGGGATGTCAGGGACGCCTGCAGCCCCCAGAGGCCTGGAGCTCCTGGAAGTGCATCCTCCTTGCTGGCTCTCGGCGGCCATGGAGCATTTGACCCCATGGACCATGGATGAAATTCTCCAAAGCTGGATGGACAGGATTGCCTACTCCCATACTCCACCACAGTGGGTTCCCCTTGAGTGCCCTCTGGGGGACCCCACCCCTGGTCCTTCCTCGATCCCCTTCCTTCTTCTAACACTCTTACTGTTGTCCTCGAGTTAAGTTTCTCTATTTTTCTTGTCCAAAACAGATGATGAAAACATTCCATGATTTGCATGCATGGTATTTGTCTCTAGTTATAACGGGAGGCCTCCCCAGCTGGAAGGGCAGAGGACTGAGCACAGGGTGGGTGTGGGGGGGCCGGGGGGTGCAGAGGGCACCTGAGCAGGCCTGGAGATGGGGTGGCTCCTCCATGACCCCTCTCCTCCCCTCTCCCCTGCCCTGGAGCCCAAAGGCTCAGCTACCAAAGTGGAGGGGTGAGGGGGGCCCTGTGCTCAACCCCCAGGGCTTTGGGAAGCCAACATGTACACAGAAGCTCTAGTGGTAAAGAACCTGCCTGTCAGTGCAGGAGACATAGGAGACAAGGGTTCGGTCCCTGGGTCGGGAAGATCCCAAAATAGGAAATGGCAACTCACTCCAGGATTCTTGCCTGGAGAATCCCATGGACAGAGGAGGCTGGCGGGCTACAGTCCATGGAGTCACAAAGAGTGGGACACGACTGAAAGACTTAGCACACACACAGTGAAAGGGCAGGCCCACTGCCGCTGGAATCAGTGGTCATTTTCCCAGGCACTGCCATCCAGAAACCCCAGCCCAGAATCAAGAGCTCAGCCAGCACCTCCTGCCTCCTCTGGACCCTCCCAACCTTTCTTGCCCCTGACCTTGGTCCCTCTCCAGGCTACATCTGGCCTCCCTTTCGAGAGCACTCGATGTTAGCCCATGTCCCCTGACCCCTACTCCAGAACCCTCCTCCCATCCCCGAAGGTCACAGGGGAGATGCCCTCAGACAGGTCCTAGCTTCACTGCTCCCTCACCAAGCAGCTGCCTTCCTTTTGAGAGCAGCACCATTGAATCTTCTGTTCCACTGTGGCCTCTGATCTCCTCCCGCACCACCCCCCCCCACACCCCCAGAGCACGAGG
>SJXQ01012563.1:248512-269650 GCA_006408695.1 Aepyceros melampus
TAATCTTCCAGGTAGAAGACTGTCTGCTTCCAGTGGGTGTAGGGGGCATCAGGGGCTGAGGGAGAGAAGGGAGAATCACAGGAGATGCCTCCAGGGACTTTCCTGGTGGTCCACTGGCTAAGACCTCTGCGCTCCCAGTGCCGGGGAAAGTGAAAGTCGCTCAGCTGGGTCTGACTCTTGGCGACCCCATGGACTATACTGCTGCTGCTGCTGCTAAGTCACTTCAGTCGTGTCTGACTCTGTGCGACCCCATAGACGGCAGCCACCAGGCTCCCCCGTCCCTGGGATTCTCCAGGCAAGAACACTGGAGTGGGTTGCCATTTCCTTCTCCAATGCATGAAAGTGAAAAGTGAAAGGTGAAGTCACTCAGTCGTGTCTGACTCTTAGCGACCCCACGGACTGCAGCCCACCAGGCTCCTCCACCAATGGGATTTTCCAGGCTAAGTACTGGAGTGGGGTGCCGTTGCCTTCTCCGCATGGACTATACAGTCCATGGAATTCTCCAAGCTAGAATACTGGAGTCGGTAGCCTATCCCTTCTCCAGCAGATCTTCCCGACCCAGAAATCGAAACGGGGTCTCCTGTATTGCAGGTGGAGTCTTTACTAGCTGGGCTACCAGGAAAGCCCCCGGGGAAGGGGGCCAGGGTTCAATTCCTAGTCAGGGAACTAGATCCTCCATGCTGCAACTAAAGATCCCAATTCTGAACTAAGACCTGGTGCAGTCAAATAAATAAGTATTTTTTAAAAAGAGAGAGAGAGATGTCTCCAGAAGGGTTGGGATCCCACCCGGAAGCTGCTGGGTTTCTTCTGGGACATGCTGAACACCCTGCCCAGCCCTCTCGCTGGGTCGTGGCAGGCCTCCCCACTCAGCCCAGGGGCTCAACTTTTCATTGACTCCCCATGCCCTCCAGACTGAGGATCTTAGTGGAGAACCAGAGGAGAAACAAACTGACATTACAAGGTCATACCAAGGGTGGTTTTAACACAAATGAATCTCAAAATGCTGCTGTTTCATTGGTTCAACAGCGTGAAGACTTGCAGACAAGTGTAGGGGAGAGATACGGAGGGCAGTCCCTCCATTCCCCTGTTAAATGACACCACTCACGCCAACTCCACAGCTAAACCAGTTTCCCCAATTTCATGGATATCCCAGCCCTGTAAATAGTTTTCTCTGCCTGTCTCTCTGTCTTAGATCGGTGGTTCCCAACCTTTTTGACATCAGGGACCGGTTTCGTGAAAGGTAATTTGTCCACAAACCGGGGGTGGGAGGTGGCTTCAGGATGATTACATTCCTTAGGCACTTTATTTCTATTATTATTACATCGGCTCACCTCAGATCATCAGGCATTACATCCCAGAGGTTGGGATGGGATGCCACCATAACCCATCCTGCTACCCTTGGCTCAGGCCTGCCATGGGGTTTCGGCTGAGCCTTCCTACCTAGATAGGGTAAAAATTCAGAATGATTCTCCTGTGGACCCAACACTGGTCCACAGCTCACACCTCATGCATGAACCCAAGTCACACTGATGCTCGCACCTCCCATGAAATCCCATCCATCCTCTGGGCTCATGACAAGTTCTATGACTAGATGAGGGGTCCTGCCCCAGCAGCTGCCGTCCCTCGGACACTCTTCCCTCCTTAACCACCAGCCTCTCCCTTCCTCATCCTCCAAGTCAATTCTCAGGAGAGCCTCACCTGACCACCCAGCTGGATTAAGGCGTCCTGAGCCTGTGTGGTTACTGTAGCGGTCACACGACTGCATAACCATCTCTGTCTCTTTTTACTCTCTGTAGTCTCCACAAGACTGCAGCCTCCATCAGGGGTCTGATGGACTATTTCTATTCCACCCTTGGAGCCCATCGCCACACTTGCTAGGTCTGTGAGCACCGAATACACGACAGATAGTAAAAAGCCATAGGGGGTCTGGTGTGAGGCTCCAAGGTACCCAGGTAAGTTCAGCAACATTAAGACTTTGGAACCAAAGGACTGTAGAAGAATACATCTTACAGCCAGTTCCTCTTGTCCTGCAGGCTGTTACCTTCCTCCACCAGGAGGCGTGACTCATGAACACTGATTCACTCTCTTTGCTTACAACCAGAGCTGAAGGTGAGAAGCCTTGGGGAGGACTTTCAAATACTTCAAAGGCTGTCGCATGAAAAGTCTGTGGCCTTATGGATGGCTTTGGAAGCAGAACAAAGGCTAGGCCCTGGACATCATCAGAAGGCAGAGTTTTAATTCACAAGAAGAATTGGGGCTGTCCCTCAGTCATACTGGCCACTGGTGGTCCAGCCCGAAAGAATTCACACACAGCCTGCCTGGAGATTTATCGCACCCCGAGTGGGACAAAAATCATTCAACCCTCAGGATCTATTTTAATGGCGGTGAAGAGTCTGTCTGTGCCCTTCGTAATAGACTAGCTTGATCAAATGTCAGTGCTTTGAATACAGATTTGAGTAGCCTTCAATGTGTGTGTTTGGGAAATCGATGCAAAGTCAAGGTCATGGGGAGGGGAAGCAGCCTGAGCAGTTGGAAGGGCTTGAAGGAGGATCATGAACATGGAGTCTGTGCTGCTCAGCTTGTGAATCTCCAAACACGTCCAGCCTTCCTGGTCTCCAAGGCATACTCCTGTCCATGGGCAAAGTCCAACTGTTCCCAGTACCTTCTCTGTCAACGGCACCTAAACGAATTGTCAAAAGATAGTTTCCGGGGTATGCGGAGAATGGCAGTGAGTGATTGATACACTCTCGCCCCCACCGCCACCCACATCAGCCCAGACAGGTGCCTCTCCTGTTCTTAAAAACCTTCAGGCAAGGAGATTCCAGCAGCTTCCAGAGACTTCAATGACTCAGATCTGCCAGCCAGCAAGCCCAGACCATCCGCCTCTGATGCTGGCCCCTCAAAACATGCCAGCCTTGAGTTGGAGGAAAGGGATTTTTTTTCCTCAGCATCAACATCAAAAAGTTAACTTCTCCAAACATCTCATTTCTGTGATGCGTCCACGGACTCATTGTCTAAAGCAGTTTTTTCAATCTGGGGTCTCTATCGGGGTCTCCAGGAGAAGCTGATTGCAATGTAGATGTTTTGACTCTGGTCCTAAGGATTTGAAATCAGTAATTCTAGGGTGTGAGAAGGGGGCAGGTTTGCCAAGACATAAAAATCTTGTGTAGATACGCAACCACGGCCGCAATGGCTGTGCAGACCCAGTCCTTCAAACCCTATACATCTGTTGGGCGGCTATCAGTGGAAAGGACATTTAATGAGGCAACAAGAGGCCCAGTGTCCAGCCTCCTCCTTCACTGTGACTGGCACTCATGTTCTACATCTGCAGAAGGCTTATCTCCTGAGGGACTGTGAGGATTAGATGATGGGAAGAGGGGGAGGACACACCGAGCGTGACCATCTCCCGTTGCACCCAGGTCCATCTTCCCAGCGCAATTATCAAAAGCTCTCCTCTTTACTCTCAAACTGTCCTCAACTGAGAGATGAATTGCATGGTCACCTTATATCGATATAACATATCAGGCCCAGATCAGGGTATTGTTCAGCCATTGCATTGGGTGGTTATTGACTCTTTGTGGAAAGCGGTATGTCAGGTCATTTATCCATCAACTATGGCTCTGGTTTGTAAAGCAGGGCTGCCACACTGTCTTCGTCTGGAATGTCCTAGGATTGATTCCCCAGAGAGTTGCTGTGCACAAAAGTGAGCCCTCAGCGTCACTGTGGACCACGACATCCAGAGATGTGGTCAGTGAACGAGCCTTCCTTCCCTCCCAGCCCCAGCTACAACTGTCAAGGTCATATCAGTGGCTTTTAAATTTCCATTATGATGATACTGTCATTCACTCCCTCATCAATGCATTCGCTCCCTCATTCACGCATTTGCTCCCTCATTCATGCATTCACTCCCTCATCCATGCATTCGCTCCCTCATTCATGCATTCGCTCCCTCATTCATGCATTCGCTCCCTCATTCACGCATTCGCTCCCTCATTCATGCATTCGCTCATTCATTCAGCAGACATCCACTCAGGATGCCTATCATACACTTGACATGGTCCTGAAAGTGGGGAACAGCAGCCAGTACAGCCTCGCCCCACGAGATCCGACAGCCTAAGTGAGAAGACCTGGGGTAGCCGGCCATAACATCCAGTGGGAGTTGTGACTGGTTGTGACAGAGGCTGGGAGTTGGGCACACAGGGGCCGGTGGGTACGAACAGAGGGCCCTCTCACAGGAAGATTTTTCCTGGTGCTTTTGGAGACAGAGTGGAATCCTGCCTTCTGGTCTCTTCCCAGTGATTAAGGGGATGGTAGTTCTTTCTGAAATTTAATTCTTCTTCAGCTGTTAATTTGTAATTCTATTCCCTGGAGTTTTCACAAGCTTTTCAGAGAATTCAAGACTATGCTTGAAGAAGCTTCTTTGACCTGAGAAGCTGACTCAGTGTCACAGGGTAGCCACGCTGGGAAAGGGGCTGCCAGGCCACTGAAGTCCATCTGTGCCATTTCACGCATAATGAGCCCAAGGCCCAGAAAGGGACCCTCTCAGATTTATCTCCAATGCCCGCCGCCCTCCCTTGCTGATTCCTGGAAAAACTAGTACTTAACCCCAGGCCTGCTTCTACTCAGCACCGCCCATCCACCCACACAGTCTCCCCAAGGGGCCAAGTTCACATTTCCTACCCCACCCGCAGAGGATATGTCCAAGGGGCCGGGCTGCCGGGCCCGCCGGCTGGTTGGCACAGCCCAGAGCTCTGCGTGGCTGTGCCCATTTGCAACAGCTTCTGCCAGAGCTTCGGGGGGGAAGACACGGGTAGAGCCATTAGCAGGGATGGTTTCCAAGCTGCACAACGTGAGGTGCTTTCCAGTGTGTCTCCTGGAACAGCTCCAGCCCCTGGAGGCCCACGGGGAGGAACCACTTAGAACAACCTGCATTTCAACTCAAGTTCAAAGCTAGCTGAGACCAAACAATACCTTATTTAGGCCTATACATACACGTGAAACAACTTTTTAAAAAGAGCAGGGGTTAAAAATAATTAACCCAAAATTCAGGATAATGTTCATCTGGAGGCGATGTGGGGAATGGGATAAGGGGACCATCCAGGTATATGCAAAGATGTTGGTAGCACTGATGTCCTCGAGTTATGTAGTAAGCTCGCAGGGATTTATTTTGTGACTCTGAATTAATTTAATCTCCTGTGTTATCAGTCATGTCTGACTCTGCGACCTCGTGGACTGTAGCCCACCAGGTTCCTCTGTCCATGAAATTTTCCAAGCAAGAATACTGGAGCAGGTCACTTCCTACTCCAGGGGCTCTTCCCGACCCAGGGAGCGAACCCATGTCTCCTTCTTGGCAGGCAGATTCTTTACCACTGAGCCACCTGGGAAGCCCCCTGAATTAAACTGACTTCCATTTATTAATTATAAACCTTATTTTATTATGCTTGTTAATAATGTATTTCAGTTTAATATTTATATTCTAATTAACAGTAGTTTATCTCATGATATTAACATACATTTACATTCTACTAATAATAAACTTATTTCTAGTCACTATTTCATTCAAATTAATAAAACTATTTACAATCTAGTTACTGAGCTAGATGGCAAGTTCATGAGTGTTTGTTGTATTAATTAAAACATAAGCAAAAAGTGAACCACACGTGGCAGTATGTCATGAGCCACAAGTTAGGATTAATCTATTTCTGTGCATCTGGGGTCCTTAAACACAAAGAGGAAATACTCTTTCCTCGGTGCTCAGAGTGCAGAGGGTCTGAGTAAACCCAACCGCCAAACCCATGCCAGCTGGTAAGATGGTAAGAAACATCTGTTACACGCTGGACCAAAGCCCTATGCTGACATCCACCAGAAACAAACCATCTCAGGGAGAGAAAGACCCCAGCTGGGAGCTAGCCACAAGGCTGCGCCCAGGCATTAGAGACACAGAACTCTTTCCAGAGAACCCTTGCCCCCTGACTTTCTCATTTCCAGCAGCAGGGTGGGCGGGCCCTGCGGGAGGCACATCCCCAGATGGAAGAGGGAGAAACAGTCATGTGGCTCCACCCTTGGCCTCCAGTTACAGCTGTGATCCTCCAGCCAGCTCCTCCTCAGCCGAACTGCCCCACCCCTCCCCACTGAAAGGCTGAGTCCCACCTATCTTTCAAGGCCCAGGTGAAATATCCCACTCCCTGCGGGCTGAAGGAAGGGGAGCGGCTGACAGTGACCGGGACCAGGCTCCTCTGGTTTTCGCAGGATGAGGAGGCACCAGGGCTGGCCTGGCTGATGGAGACCAGAGGACCCTGGTCTTGGTGGTCAGGAGACATCACCTCTGGAAGAAGCCCTCCTGTGAGGAATTAAGGTAAGTCTCTTGCCTACTTTTTGCCACAAGAAAGTCTCACTCCCCTCCGTACCCTCTCCCGCACACAGGAGGTGCTCAGGAAACACTAAATAAATAAGCGTGCATTCAAAAAGGCAGCCCCAACACCTGCCCCTGCCCACCCGACACTGGCTCTCAGCGCTGGCCACGCTGCTACAGTTTTTTACCTTCTCCTCTAGCAGCCAGAACTGTGGCATTCTTCCAGGACTGGAGAGGCTTGTGAGGTGCCAAGTGAGGATCCCTGGCTGATGCCCCCCAGCCCTTTCCCCACATCCAGGCCGGGGAAGTCACATCCTACAGAGCCTGGGCACCAGGCTGGGTGGGTCTGGAAGATCAGTGGGAGGCTCACCTGTGGAAAACCCCATTTTCTTGTGGCACTTGGTAAACTCGATATTGAAATAGGTGACCAGGGCATGGACGTAGTCGTTGCGCTGTACCTGCAGGCAGAAGGCAGACGGAAGGACAGCTCCTCCGTCTTCACCGTGTAAATGTCCACCTCCTGCAGTCCAGAGGAGAGAGAGTGTGGGTCAGCACCTCTGCTGGGTCTGGGTCCCGCCTGAGGCTTCATCCTCCAGGGAGACTATAGACCGCAGACTTCCCTGGGTGCCACATTTCTTGGGACCACGTCCCAGGCGCACCTGCCACCCTCCCACAAGCTCCCCCATCCTTTCCAGGGTGGAGTCTACTCGGTGCATGCACATGTGCGTGCTCGGTTGCTCAGTCCTCTCCGACTCTTTGCAATCGCCTGGGCTGTAGCCCACCAGGCTCCTCTGTCCATGGGATTCTCCAGGCAGGAATACTGGAGTGAGTTGCCATTTCCTTCTCCAGGGCGATCTTCCCGACCCATGGATCCAACTCGTGTCTCATGTCTTCTGCACTGCCAGGCGGGTTCTTAACCACTAGCGCCACCTGCAAAGCCTCGTACTGGGGGGCAAATTCCAAGGGGTGGGGTAGGGAGGTGGGGCGCCCCAGACCCACTGCATTAAAGCAGCCACCTGCTCCATCAAGCCCTCCCGGATCCCAGCAGAGCTGACTGCTCATTTCCCGTCGACAGGAGGCACTGAGAACTGAGCCCACACAATCACAGGCTGAGCCAAGGGAAGTCTGCTGACCATTTATCACCAGCCGGACAGTGAAATATGTAAAAAGGGGAAATAAGAGGCGAGAATTTTTCAGTTCTAGCTGGGAATGGAGAACACAAGGAACTGATAACTCTAACAGTTTCAGCCGGGAAGTGACTGAAAATCGATCTTGGGTGACAGTAGGAGTCATGAATGAAGGTTTCAGAGTGGTGTTCTCTCTGTGCAGAGGACGCTGACCTGACGTGGGCCAGCTCCAGTGAGACAGGGCAAAGCTCCCCAGACCACTTTCAGTGAGGTCTAACTGCCGGGGTGCGAACCAGACAGACACCTGTGTGCCTGGAAATGGTTCCCAAGGGTGTGCCTGAGACCCGGATGATGGAAGATGCTGGGAATAAGTGGAGAGAGGGGTCTCAGGGGAGGGAGGAGGAAAGACAAAGAGGCCTTTATCTCTATAGGTTTCTAGGATGAAGAAAGGAATCTCAGGACCTTAAAAACCAAGTCCTGCCTCCACAGGGTGGACAGAGGCAGAGGCGAGGCCAAGTCAGTGGCCAACCCAGAGCCCTATTACGGTGCAGGGTGGCAGCTACAATACCTGATGACCTGTTGGTTGGGAAGAGGGAGTGACTGCAGGTGGGAGCCCTTGATGTTGGTGACATCACTTCAGATAAGCCACACTATGCTTCTAGAGCCCAAGGATGGGGAACAAGGACTAAAGGTCCTTGTGAGGCCAGGTCAGGCATCCAGAATCAAGCGGAGTCAGAAAGCTGGTCCCCTGTTACCCTGGCAATGCGTAAGCCTTAAGAGCATCCCCAGGTGGCCCTGGACACCTGATCACCCCCAGGCAGGATTCGCTCACTGCCTACTAGGCGGCCAGTCCTCCCGACGTCTCCAGTCACTAGGTCCTGCTTCAAGACCAGCCTCTGTAACTTCCACCCACAGAACAAGCCAATGCCTGCTCCTGCTCACATGGATCCCCCAACTTTCTCTTCTTCAGTGGAAACGGTCTCTCCTAAGTCGTGATTTCAACTCCTTCTCCCTCCTTGCTGGGGCTTCCCAGGTGGAGCTGGTGGTAAAGAACCCACCTGCCAATGCAGGAGATGTAAGAGACATGGGGGCGACCACTGGATCGGGAAGATCTCCTGGAGGAGGAAGTGGCAACCTGCTCCAGTATTCTTGCCTGGGAAAGTCCCTGGACAGAGGAGCCTGGTGGGCTACAGTCCACGGGGCTGGAAAGAGTTGGACACAACCGGGGACCCACTTCTAGCAGCTGTGTGCTGTGTGCGTGCTCATTTGCCTCCTGACTCAGGGATCGAGCGGGCATCTCCTACGCTGGCAGGTGGACGTTTTCACCATTGTGATGCCTGGGAAGCTCCACTTCTAGCAGCCTCTGACCTCCAGGACCACCCTGCTGGCTCCTACGCCTTTAGGCAGGCAAGTCCCTCCCCCACTGAGTCCCTCTCAGAATCTTTGTCCTTTCCACCTGGGACCAGAGTGCAGGGGCTGGGGGCGTGGTGGCGGGGGGTGTCCTTCATTCTACGTCACCCTGTTAGCTTGGGCCATTGCCCCATCGGGGAGCCTGTCTAGCTCCAGCACCTGTCAGCTCATTGGTTATCCCTCCTGTGCACGTGTCTGGAGGTCCCTCCAACCCAACAACTCTCAGAGCACCGGAGCTTAACTGGGTTTTTGTTGGGGGCTTCAGCTCAGTCTCCAGGGCCGGGCTCATGGTGTCTACACTCACTAGCTTCTCCATCTCCTTCTCTGTTGGGGCCAGCTCACCTGTCTCCAGGCTCCTCCCAAGGTCCCTGTCCCTGTCCCTGTGCCTTTGGCCACCAGCCCAGCCTGGTCTTTCTGCACTGCTCTGGCTCAGCTCAGGGGTCGCACCACCTCTGCCCCCGTCCCCACCATTAGTCCAGAGCTTGTTAGACACGGTGACTGGCCGTGATGGTCTGTGCACCCTCGGTGTGTGACCTGGCCCCTAAAACTCATCATTTTCCTCCTAACACTGTCTTCCCGCCTGACGACTCTCCCTCCCATCCACCCCAGGCCTCCCCTTCAGTGTGCATTTGTGTGAGCTCAGTTGTGCCCAACTCTGTGTGACCCCACCGACTGTAGCCTGCCACTCCTCTGTCCACGAGATGCTCCAGGCTAGAATACTGAAGTGGGTTCAGACCAACTCACCAACCTCTCTAAGATGGATTCAGACTATGCCGCTCCCTGGATCTAAAGCCTTCCAGAACTTTCTAGGACTCACCTATAAATATCCCAGCCTCTGGGCCTGGACACAGAGAGGAACCTGGGAAGGACGCCGTGTGACTCACCTGGACTTGGTTCCTTCCTCCTCTGGCCTCCCCTCATTTCCTCACCACTCTCAGCGTGCACAAGAGCACACATGCACACATACACACACGTGCGCACGTGCACACACACACACGCCACCCATCATCAGGAATTTTGTCTCTATGGGGGTCTCAGATGTCCATCAACAAAACGTCAGCCACCAGTGCTCTGACAGCATTCTCTAGGTCCTCCGGACATTTGCCTCTAAACAGGGGCCTCTGCAGGAACAAAAGCTGTCCAGACTGAAAGTCTGATATACATTAAAATGGGCGAGACAGAGGGGCAGCTGCTCTTTTGGAGTGCCCCGCCTCGTCCTGCCATCTGTGCCTCAGAGACACAAGGCCCTCTGGGTCGGATCCCCCCCTCCTGTTAGACTCAAAGTCTCCAGAGTCAGACCCATCACCTGCTCCCCAGAGCCCTAATCCCTCTGCCAGAAAGCTTCCTCTTTCTGCAGCAGCAGCAGCAGTAGCTCTGAGACCCGGGGGAACCCATGACCAGGCCTCAGGCCACCCCACCAGGCGCAGAGCTCCGCAGACATCAGTGACTCTGAGGAGCCGGGCCGCTGCTGTCCCCACTAAGTCATGTTACAAACGGACGTCTCCGAGCAGAAGGCTGGTCAAAACAGAGTCTTAATTATCATCAAGTGTCACAAGCCGCAACGTTAATAGCGATGAAAATAGCAATTAAGTGTGTGAAGAAGGGCAAGTGTTTTCCCAACAGACCCGGGAAGACAGTGCTGAGCACATTAGCAAGAGCTGATGGACGGCTCTCCTGGTGGTAGAAGCAAACACAGCCAACCTTGCCCTTCTCAGAGAGCATAGGAAGGAAGGTGACTGGCAGGGGAGGGCCCAGAGCCCCAGTTTCTGCCATGCCCGCAGCCCCAGGCTGCACTCAGGAGAGACCCTGGCCTGTTCCTGGCTGGGAGAGGGAGAGGAAGGAGGGGAGACAGAGCAGGCCAGTCCAGGACCAACAGTGGGCGTGCACAAGGGCTGTGGCCACCCTGCCAGGTAGGGGCAGAGAGTGACCTGGGAAGGAATTTCATCCACTATGGGAAAATGCGTAATGGCTCCATGAAGTTGCCATAAGCCATTTGGGCAAATTCAACAGCACCAGGCGATTTCCACTCTATTACAATATTCGCAGGAATGTTCAGCACCATGGGTGAATTATTTGGGGTGTATTTTGCTGGACCTGGGCTTCCCTGGTGGCACAGATGGTAAAGAATCCGCCTACAATGCAGGAGACCCAGGTCCCGTCCCTGGGTCGGGAAGGTCCACTGGAGAAGGGAATGCCTACCCACTCCAGTATTCTTGCTGGAGAATCCCATGGACAGAGGAGCCTGGCCTGTAGACCCCATGGCTACACAGCTTATGGGGTCACAACAAGTCAGACAGGACAGAGCAACTAAGCACATGAGTTTGCTGGACCTTGTTTGGAGTGCCAGAAGGAAGAAGCTTCATAGACAGAGGGGCTGATGAGAAGAAATAAAAGGATGTTTGCTCATCATCAGTCCTGCCTGGACTCGGTAACAGGTAACAGGGGCCGAAGTAACAGGTGACAAAACCCTCCAGCGTGAGGCCAAGGCTCTCAGGCAGGATAAGAGGGAAGCATCCTTTACCTGATAGGCCCTGTATGAGGTTCGCCTAGTTTTATTTGTCTTCCAGGGTCCCTTCTAAATCCAAGATGACAAGGCTTCCTTATGAGGAACACAGTGACCAGGGACCGAGGACTGACTGCTCTTGCCTGGACAAAGCAGCGGTTTGCATTCATCCTGCCGGAACCTCCCCTTCCCCCAGTGGCCCTGGGCTCTTCCCTGTCCCACCCACCAGAGCTCCTGGAACTGCAATGATGCTCACTGGACCAGAGCTGGCAGGTGTGTTTTAGCACAATGAGGGCTGGGGGGAGGGCTGAAGACAACTGACACAATGAACCGGGATACACAATGAACCCAGATTCTTTTTTTTTTTTTTCAGATTCTTTGATTAAAAAGTGAACTTGAACCCTGTGAAACGGATGGCTTTCTGGACTTTAAGAAAGCAGTCAAATACCAGGAGTTTTCCTTGGGTCAGGAGGATAGGTCAGCGTATGTAAATACAGATACTTAGACCAAGGGCTGGAAAGGTTAGCCCATCGTGTGGACAGTGGTTACTCCAGGGGAACGTGGGGCTGGAAGGGTGAGGAGGTCAAGGGGGGCTTTTATCTGTACTCCAGCAAAAGGGGCTTCCCAGGTGGCACTAGTGGTAAAGAATCCACCTGCCAATGTAGGAGACACAAGAGATGCCGATTCGAATCCCTGGGTCTGGAAGATCCCCTGGAGGAGGAAATGGCAACCTGCTCCAGTGTTCTTGCCTGGAGAATCTCGTGGACTGGGGAGCCTGGCAGGCTACAGTCTATGGGGTCACAGAGTCGGACAGGACTGAGAGCACAGGCACACAGCAAAGTTGGCGTGTTTGGAAATTCAGTCATCCGAATGCCTGGGGGGAGGACCCTGGTGAGCAGTTCTCCACCTGCACTGAAGACAGAAGGCCGTGGAGGACAAGACGTGAAGCCGTGTACAAACCAGGGAGCCCAGGATGCGGGAAGCCCCGCCCGGCCACTCACAGGTACACTTGGAAGCAGGGGAGTGTGACTGACTGCATACCTGATTGAGGTTAGGGATTTCTTCTCTAAAGCTGCTGTCTTGGTCCGAATGGAGGGGCTTCCCCCGACCTGAGCCTCCAGGACTTCTCTCTCTGATGCTCCCATTCCCCCAACACACACCCCCACTCACATCACCAGGAGACATGCACCGACTCCCCCGCCCCGAGCTGTGCCACCGTGGAATCCACTGGCCCTCTCTCGACAGCTCTGCTCAGGGCCAGTGCCTGTTCTCATTGGTCACCCTGGGCTGCCGGAGGCTCCGGCCGGCCGAGGTGGCCTTGCCTCACAGTCTGGGGCCCTGCAGGAGCCTGGGTGGCCTTGCGCACAGGCCCACTCATCCAGGTGGCCCAGTTGGCTTCCCGCACCCCAGGCCCACGCAGGATGCATCTGCAGACCTTTATTAAACAGGCGTTGGTCACCACTTGCTTTGGATCCACGATGTCCACCAGGGGCTCCTTCATGGCAACGTCCCGAATACAAGTCATGTCAAAGCCATAGACGTTCTCCCACCCTGTGGGGATAGAGCAAAAGTGAGGGCCAGCAGCGCGACCCCCAGAAGTCCCTGCGCCCCCCTGAGTCCTAGAGGGTGGGCGGCAGCTTGTGTTCCCTGGTCTGACGACGGGAGAGGTACTTGCCTGGTGGAGAGTTTCCCAAGGTGCCAAATGTTCCTTCATACCACCTAATGTGCACAGGTCCCAATTTAGGGTTAGGAAAAGTAAAGCTCAGAGAGGGTAAGAAACTTTTCCGAAGTCACACAGCTAGACTCCTGTCAAGAGACTAGAACCCAGATTCCTAACTCTTCTGTATCTGCTCTCCTCCCTTCTCTCTGAGCCTCAGCATCTCCTAAGAACTCTCTCCTCCACCATCCCCATTTCTACCCCACTGCCTCAGCTCCATCCCACCCCACAGCTATAAAGCTGTCTCTCTCCCTCCTCCCTTTCCCACCTACTGAAGCTCTCATGAAGCAGAAAGAAACATGTGATTTCCTGGTTCATGAAACAGGCTGCCGTCAGAATCCCAGTGCCACCTTTTACTAGCCAGCTGCCGCTGCTGCTGCTAAGTCACTTCAATCGTGTCCTACTCTGTGCAACCCCATAGACGGCAGCCCACCAGGCTCCCTTGTCCCTGGGATTCTCCAGACAAGAACACTGGAGTGGGTTGCCATTTCCTTCTCTATACCCTCATGCAAATCTCCTAGCCTCTCTGATCCTCAGTTTTCTCAACTGCAAAATGTGAGGTGGGGAGCCGGGGTGTCCAGCAGAGGCCTTGCTTTTCTCACACACCACAATATCCTCATTAGGACCCATCCCGTGAGACATATCCCCCAGGTGGAGCACAGAGCACCCCAGCAGTGCCCCTTTGCTCCTGAGGACTGTTCATAAGATGCATTAATCAGGGAATGGATTCAGGGTGCAGGGTTGGAAGTCAGTGAATGCAAGTCTGATGGTCCAAGTGTTGGTCGCTCAGTCACGTCAGACTCTTTGCAACCCCATGGACTATAGCCCACCAGGCTCCTCTGTCCATGTGATTCTCTAGGCAAGAATACTGGAGTGGTAGCTATGCCCTTCTCCAGGGGTTCTTCCCGACCCAGGGACTGAACCTGGGTCTTAGGCATTGCAGGCAGGCTCTCTACCATCTGAGCCACCAGGAAGTCCATGATGGTGCCAGATCACCAGTAAATGATGGTCATCACTGCTACCACTGATTGATCACCCAGTCCTGACCAGACCCATCACTGACTCTCACCAGCAACCCCAGGAGGATGCCTCGATACAGCAGATGAGAAAACGGGGCTGGCAGCAGCTGACGCTCGGCTTACATGCATGTGGGATACTGGGCTGGTATCCCACAGCAGGGAAACGGTGGTCCTGGGGCACAAACCCTGTGTCCTAACCCTTCAGCTGCACCGACACAGTCGTGACAGCAAGCAGGAATGCCATTTGCTCTCCCCACAGTGCAGAGCCATCCCCAATCTTTTTGGCACCAGGGACCAGTTTAGTAGCTCAGCTGGTAAAGAATACACCTGCAGTGCGGGAGACCTGGGTTCGATCCCTGGGTTGGGAAGATTCCCTAGAGAAGGGAACAGCTGCCCGCTCCAATATTCTGGCCTGGAGAATACCACAGACTGTAAAGTCCATGAGGTTGCAAAGAATCAGACATGACTGAGTGACTTTCACTGGTTTCATGTAAGACAATCTTTCCCCAGACAAGGTTGGGGAGGTGGTTTCAGGACGATTCAAGTGCATTCCATGTGTTGGGTGCTCCATTTTTGGTATTTTATGTGAGCCCCACCTCAGGTCATCAGCATTAGGTCTGGAGGTTGAGGACCCCTTAGCGGAGTCTAGTTACTGGGTGGCTGAATCTCACTTGTTTGTTTACTCAGAGGAATTTAGAAATACATTGACATAGACTTGCTTTTCTCTTAAATCTTACAGGATTAAATTATTTTTAAATGTTCACCAAACAAATGGAACCATAGGGAAACTTATGTCCCTCTGTGTGTTTAGGAGATGGGGGTGAAATGAGGGAGGCGCGGACAGTCAGGGAATGCTGTGTTCCTTTCACTCAGGATCTTTCAAGGGCACACAAAGACTTTCCTCGGAGAGAAGAGGCTGGGAAAATAATCATCTCCCAGAGGGCAAGCACTTGTGCAATTCTGGCCTGAGGATTAGATGCCAGTCAGATCCCATTCTATACCCGAGGCTGGAGCCAAACTCCCAACTGAGCCTACCTATGTTTGCGGCTTCCCTGTTGGCTCAGATAGTAAAGAATCTGCCTGAAATGTGAAAGATCCAGGTTCAATTCTGGGTTGGGAAGATCCCTCAGAGAAGGGAATGGCAGCCCACTCCAGTATTCTTGCCTGGAGAAGAATCCCATGGGCAGAGGACCCTGGTGGGCTAGAGTCGATGGGTTGCAAAGAGTCAGACACAATTGAGCAACTAACACTCAACAGTTGGGGAAGCGTGGTGACAGCTCCAGAGAAGTTCCCCCGCTAGAGTCTGGAAAGAGCTGTCCATGCTTACCCAGGTAAAACATGCACACCCACACACACTGTCTTTTTTTAAAACCCTTTCTCAAGACACCTACCGCTACACATCTGCTCTTGCCCTCCGTCCTCCTTTAAGTTAAGGCTCTGTGAAAGTGTATCTGAGAGTCCATGTTAAATGGTTAAAATCCTGGGTTTGGGCTTCAAACCTTGGCTCTGTTTATTTGCTGTATGACTTTAGGCAAGAATTTAACCTCTCAAAGAGCTGGTTTCTTCTTTAAAATAGAGACAATGAACTTATAGTTACCAGGGGATGGGGTGGGGGGAAGGATTGGGAGAAAGGATAGTTAAGGGATTTGGGGATGGACACATATGCATTGCTGTATTTTAAATGGATCACCAATACAGCATTCAGTGATATGCGGCGGCCTGGATGGGACGGGGGTTTGGGGAGAATGGATACATGTATATGTATGGCTGAGTGCCCCTACTGCACACCCGGACCTATCCCCACATTGTTAGGCTCCAATATAAAATGACAAGTTTTTAAAAATGGAGATGATGATGACGACGATGATAGTTGCTCTATAGGGTTGTTATGAGGATCAAAGTGATGACATATATAAAGTTCACAACAGGGTCTGGCACATAGAAAGCCCTTGAGATGTGATAGTTACTGTGGTTATGTGGTTGAGGTCTGGCTTTGCCATCATCCAAGCTTGTGACCCTGGCAGCTTGGCCCCCTTCTTTCTGAATTGTTTGTAAAGTGAGGAGTTTGGTCCACTGGTTCTGTGTTCCAGAATCATCTGGGACACTTCTTAAAATATAGATTCCTGGACCATAACCAGACCTACTGAATCAGAATCTCCAGATGTGGGCCCCAGGGAGATGGGATTTCCAAGTCAACATAAGCAGTTCCAACCAGTTGGTAATCCTTGGGCTCCATGATCTTTGAGGTCCCTTCCAGTCCAACTTTCAAATGGACTTAAAGTCTCAAATGGCCACTGAGACATCTCCAACCACTCCCACCTGTGGAACCCCTCTCCTGTGTCCTCAGCACCTGCCACAGAGCATCTGGCACAGTACAGGTCCACCGATAATGTGGGGTTTTTTTAGTGAATTTATTAAATTTAATGAATGAATTAAATTTAATGAATTTATTCCCAAACATTTAATGCCTGCACTGCTTCACAACACCTGGTTAATTCATGTCTGATCTTCCCGGCCAGATGGCCCTACCTCCAGTTATTCAGTGACAGATTATCTCGGACATTAGGGTTCTGTCCTCTGCTTTCCACTGACCATGCCTTTCCCACCAGCTTCTCTACCATACATGCAGCAGGGATGGGCGAGGATACACAGCAAGCATATTAATGTTTTGTTGCAATTGTCTTATCTATTAAATGAGTGAATATGGAGTGAAGGTCCATCAACCACCAGGAAAGTGTTAGCTAACTTCCTAGGGATTCAAAGATAATAACAAAAGACCTGTGAAATTTAGTTTATGGATTGAAACACACTCTTGAAAAGGACCACACCAGGGTGCACTGAATATAACTAAAACAACAATGAAGTCCAGACCTACCAGCTAGTCCACACTCAGTTCAGTTCAGTTCAGTCGCTCAGTCGTGTCGACTCTTTGCGACCCCATGAATCACAGCACACCAGGCCTCCCTGTCCATCATCACCAACTCCCGGAGTTCACTCAGACTAGGTGGACTAAAATTCCCACTTGAATGGACTGGTAGAGGAAGAGGCATGCTCTTCTCTGGGCATAAATTATTCATCTGTCTCTACTGCCCAGCACTACTCACAATGTCCAGCATTAATCAAAAATTACAGACACATGGAAAAGAAAGAAAAATATGACCCATTATCAAAAGGAAAAATAGTCAATAGAACCAGACTCAGAGCTCAGGTAGTGGGAATATGTAACAAGGAGGTTCAAGTACTTTAATCAATATTTTAAAGAATCTAATGCAGAAAAAAACATGCATGAACAGATGCGGAATTTCATCAGTGAGATAGAAATGCTGGAAATGAAAACAATCACAATATCACAATAGAAGATGTAGAACAATCACAATAGATGATGTAGAATTCTTCCAATGAGCTTATGGGCAGAATGGATCTATATCAGAGGAAATAATAACCTGGAAACAAAGACAGGAGTATGAAGTACTGGAAAACAAGCTTCACTTTTCAGTGGAGAGATCTGTAGCTACATTCCCCGTCCCTGTCCTGGCCCCAGTAATTTGGGTTTCTCTGCTAGAACTAGTGGGGGAGCCTCAGGGAAAAATGGAGCAGGTGGCACCAGGCGCCACTGACAACTCCTCCTCTGGATAGAAAGGAAGGTGTGTATAATAGTTTAATACATTTTAGGCTCTCAGATCAAAGTCAACTCCTTGTGTAAAATAGGCTAGAGCCAGGCAATAAAGCTCTGGATGTCAGGGTGGTGGAGAAACTCATGGAGAGCACCTGAACCCTCCAAGAGGTCCTGCCCACCAAGCCTCCAGCTACAGGCACCACCATCTCTACGCGAGAGGTCCCTTGTCATCTTCTCATCAGCCAGGAAGCTGGTGCCCATCCTCTGACCCTCAGCAGGTTCTGGAGTCAACTACTGGCTAAGAAAATCACAAGGAATATCTACCCAATTCCTTCCAATTTTGAGATTCTAGAAATCTTCAGAGTAAAAAAAAAAATTAATGATTGCACCTCTGTCTGGGAATCCTCACTGGATCACTTGTAAAGAATCTTCCTGCAATGCAGGAGACCCTGGTTCAATCCCTGGGTCGGGAAGATCCCCTGGAGGAGGAAATGGCAACCCACTCCAGTATTCTTGCTGGGAAATCCCACGGACAGAGGAGCCTGGTGGGCTACAGTCCACGGGGTCACAAGAGTTGAACATGCCTTAGCGACTAAATCACTGTCAACCACATACTGGCACTTGCCATGGGTGCTTGCCATCTACCTCTACAAGGATTAAATCATGCGCTGCTGCAGCGGCTGCCCTCCAACACCCCCTGAAGAAGTCCAGGGTGGAGAGCAGAAATGAGGCACCCTGTGCTCCAGAAAGCTGGCAGGACAGGTCTTCAGATAGATGTTCTCAGGAGTTGATTTTAAGAGCCCAATTCTAGTACCTCTTATATCTAGAAAAACACTAAAGCCCTTCATTGTGACGACCGTTTCTCGTGACTAGCAGAAGCTTCACAAGACCAGCAGAAACTTTCTAAAAAAATAAACGTGCTTGACCTCACATACTTCCCCTTTACCAAAGTCACATATATACTGTTTTCCCCCGACGTCTTTGGAGCAGTTTCTCAGAGCCATCTGAGGTGCTGTCTGCCAAGCTGCAGTCCAGTCCATATTGCCCCAAATAAAACTTAACTCATAGCGCTCACAGTATGCTTTTCATTTAAGTCGACACCCCCCCCCCCCCCGCCGCTCTCAGCACCATCACTTTGTACATTCCTTTGCTGGTTTACTTCTACTCCTTCATTCATTTTTCTCATTCATTCACTCAACAAGCTGTGCGTTGTGAGCCTGGTACATGCCAATGATCTGTGTGTGTGTGTGTGTGTGTGTGTGTGTGTGTGTTCTCTAGCAGTTGGTGAGCAAACTGAGGGCAATTTCTGAGTTTCACTTATGCCTGTGTTCCCATGTTGAGTGTGGTTGAAAAAGAGGGGAGAGAAGGGCAAGGAGGGGGCGGGGAGGGGACAAACTGTTTTCCTAACAATTTTCTTTCTGAAAGGGATTGGGCACAACTCCTTCTCCTGCCCTATTTAAGAGTTTTCTTTTTTAGCCGGTCCTTGAGCCATCAGAAATTTGCTTACAATTGTTCCCTTAGCAACCAGTAACCTTTATGCTTTCACTTTGGATTTAGAACTCTGAGTAACCAAAATCTCTGTTTATTTAAAACAGATTTCTAAATGTGCTTGCTTCCTTTCCTAAAAACAGAAACAGGTCATTTAAAAAAATTTTTTTTTAAGAAACGTTTAAATAGAAAACTTGGAAACTATGTTAAATAAAACGTAAAGGTGCATTTGATTTTGAGTTTGCGGGCAATGCTGTTGGCAGACTCCAGAGATTCCACAAGAAAAAAACAGGGCTACCTTTCAGTCTTTTTTTTTTCTTTTTCAGATGATATGAAAACTGCAATGAGCAGGAGGAGACTCAGCCCCACGGTCTCCGGTCCTGGGCTTGCACCTGAGTAGCAGCCAGTGCCCCAGGGCCTGTCAGGGCCGGTCCAGTCCTCATGGCAAGGTGCGAGAGGTCAAGGTCCCAGACAGGATCCAGGCAAGGAGGAGGGTGAGATCTGTTTGCCTTTAAACCACGAGGAAGTTCCTTAAAGTGCCAAGCCTAGGGTCGGAGTTCAATCAGTTTAGAGCACGTGAGAACAAAGAATGTGCCTGTAGGTTCTCCTCCAAACACAATTCATACAATTACAGCAAGAACTCCAAAGGCAGCATAACCACGCAGCTCCAGGGCAAAATATGTCCTATTTATTCATGCATTTGATCAACACTCGCCGTTGAGCTGTTTCTGAAACCTATCACGAGAGCGCATCTGGCCTAGATTCTGAGCCTCTGGAGGCCAGCGAGCTCGGCAGTCAAGCTCAGGGCCAGGGCCACAGGCAGGAAGGGGCTTAATGACACAGTTGGGGACCAGATCCAGGCTGCCACGTGTGGCATCAACAACGTCACGCCCCTTATATACATCATCTCACTTCATCCTCCTGACAAGTCTATAGGTTGGGGGAGTTTTATCTCAGATCAAGGCTCAGAGATGTTAGGTGACTTGTTCACGGTCACCCAGAGGATGCGAAGCCAGAGCTGGCCACCTTCAAAGCACCATCGTCTAACCTCCTACTTCTCATTGCTCACTGAATGTTAGAAATGATGCCAGATGGGCGGGAGGGCTCAGACAAATGTCCCATTTCCGTCTTGTCCTGACCTGGCTCTGAACATGCTCTGAGTTTATATTTCCAGAAAGGTGCGGACGCAGGTGGACGCACGCACTCCATGGCACGGCTTAGCAGCACAGTCAACGACTATAGACGTTGCTGGACTCTGGAGTCCTAGACTCTGGGGGCCGAGAGCCAGTCTGTTTGATCTGAGAACCCCTCCGTCATAGGGAGTCTAGACGAGGGGTGTTTAGCACTGCGCTGGCAGGAACCCAGATCTGCGGAGCCTGTTGGACTGTTTGGAGTTTCTGCTCATGCTTGGGCTTGGACCATGTGTGTGCTCGCTTGTATGTGTGCAGGGGGTGCGGGCGAGGGCTGGCTCATGTGCATACTCACTTGTAAGTGTGTGTGGAGGAGGGGAGGTGGTCTTTGCACTTTGTCTCTTTAGTTAGTTCTGGCTAAGGACACAATTCTGTCCCTAAACCTTGTGTGTGTGTTCAGATGCTAAGTCACGTCTGACTCTTTGTGACCACTTGGACTGCAGCACGCTAGGCTTCCCTGTCCTTCTAAACCTTATGGAAGCATAATCCGTTTAATCACATGGAGGACCAGGCTTGTATCCCTTGAGAACCGTCACTCTTTAAATGAAATAGAATCAAACGACTCTTTGGGGACCAGATGAAATGTTGGAGAGTTGTGTCGGGGTGGGGGACGCTTTTTCTAAGAGAGCACCTTTTCAACTGATTAAGCACAAAGAGCACAGATTTGGATGATCCCCCACCCCCACCCCAGTGCTCCCCTACCCACATGCTCAGCC
>SJXQ01012563.1:269855-292350 GCA_006408695.1 Aepyceros melampus
TGCTCAGCCTCCATCTCCCTCTGTATCTTATTTATATGAAGGAGAACCAATGTTATGCTGACAAATTCCAGGCATACAAAGGCAGAGGTCAAACGACTGGCCTGGCTGGAGACCCTCCCTGTCCTTATGTGGATGTTAGGGAGAAATGACCTTTAGTAGCTTTCAGCCACCTGCCGGCTCTGCAAAAAAACCTCAGCTTCTGCTGCTTCATTCATTTTCCATCCACACTGCGTTCATTCTCTCCTCGCTTTACCTCCCGCCAGCCACATTCTTATTTCCTCTCTGTAGAATCCCACCCTTGGACCCAGCGGAAAACATCCAGAGAGAAGAATCCAGAAAAGGTCACAGGTATAAACTCCTCAGAGGCACAGCAGCTGTGTCTGCGAGACTGACCACTCATGCCCAGCCCTCTAAAGTGCTTCCTGCCCCCCAAAGCCCCCTAAAAGCCCAGCAGAGAATGCAAAGGTGACTTACAGTGGATTTTGAAGTCCTTGTACTGTCTGTCCTCAATTGCTACCACGTACAAAGCCGCCCGGTCTGGAAACATAAGCCCTCCAGGTTTCTGTTGATGAATTGTGGGGAAATGGGTCTCGTAATCTATTCACCTGACAAAGACACACATTTTTGAACTGCACATAGAGTCACCAGACAGGCACCCCCTTGCCAGCATTCCTCATGCAGCAGACTGTCACCTCGGCCGGGGAGAGGGCTGGGTGGGGAGGCGCAGTGTCGATTTTGGTACCAGGAAAAACCCAAGGGGCCGAGGTGGGGTCCATAGGACAAATGTGGACGGGCAGAGATGTGTCCAGTGAGGGCAGTGGAAGATGTTTTGACTTCTCAGTCTGGAGAAGCTAAGGTCAAAAGCACACTGGCTTCCTGGCAGCCACGCAAACCCTTAGTACTTGCTGACCAGCATAGACTTTGGACAGCAAGGGTGTCTATTATAGCAAAAGAGGCCAAGGTTAGACCTACGAA
Source organism: Aepyceros melampus (assembly GCA_006408695.1). NCBI lineage: Eukaryota > Metazoa > Chordata > Mammalia > Artiodactyla > Bovidae > Aepyceros > Aepyceros melampus. Next base: position 270,831 of record SJXQ01012563.1, read on the forward strand.
CGCTCATTCTGTCCCCCAGAGGCAGATCTAGTCTAAAGAGAGGGGTCTAGGAGCGGTGACCCTGTAGCCCAGGTCCTCTCTGAAGTCCTTGTAGCCTCCCTCGGCTACTGGCGGGGGCTGAGCAGCCAGGCAGCCGGCGGGGTAACCAGGGGCCAGCACGCAGCAGGCTCACCAGCCACTTGTCCCTGGCGAAGATGACGGTGGCAAGCATCGACTCGTAGAACAGGCAGTAGCCCATCCACTCGCTGATGATGATGTCCACCTTCTCCACGGGCAGCTCCACCTCCTCCACCTTCCCCTTGAATATGGTGATGGCTGCAGAACAAGAGCCCCATGGCGTACTTTGCAGGGACCCAGGCCAGGAAGCACCCCGCATCAGGACACGATCAGTCTACAGGGGTCCGTGCAGTCCTGGCTCTTCTCTCCCTTCACCATGCCAGTTTACACTAAGGACTGAAGACTCCTTGTGTGATTCCTCCTGAAGTGTATTGGGCAGTTAAGATCAAACCAGTCCATCCTAAAGGAAATCAACCCTGAAAAGTCACTGGAAGGACTGATGCTGAAGCTGAAGCTCCAATACTTTGGCCACCAGATATGAAGAGCCAACTCATTGGAAAAGACTCCAATGCTGGGAAAGATTGAGGGCAGGAGGAGAAGGGGGCAACAGAGGATGACATAGTTGGATGGCATCACTGACTCGGTGGACATGGGTTTCATCAAGCTCCTGGAGATGGTGAAGGACAGCGAAGCGTGGCATGCAGCAGTCTTTGGGGTCACAAAGACACGACTGAGCAACTGAACAACTAAGGGCCTGTGCTGTGCTAAGCTGAGGACGGACACTACGTCCCAACAAGTCCTTGAAGCAGACACAGCATTCTTAGTCTCATTTTTAAGGAAAGTGAAGCTTAGAGGGGTTCAATGATTACCATGGAAACAGAGCCCAGGTCTGATAACCAATGACCCACACCCTTGCCAGGGCCCCCACCCCACATCGGGCTACCGTGACAACTCAAACCCACAGGGGGCTGAGAGACTGCCGCCCCTGCATCTGTTCACAGCGCGGGCTTAGCCCCAAGGATGCCTGGCTAGTGCTGGAGAGGAGGGGACTTGGTGTTTTGACAAGAGTATGGGCTTTGCACTCAAGAAAGCTGGCTTTAAGTGCTGGGTCTTCTCATGATTAGCTGTACGACTTTCCACAAGTTACTTAACTGAATTCCAGTTATCCAGAGAACAATCAGGAGAAGTGACATCTACTTGGCGAGAGGCTGTACTGATGAAATGAAATGACACAGGTGAAGGGCAAGCTCGAAACAAACAGTGACATTGTTTCCTTGGTGACCGGATGACTGAGACGTAAGGTGATAGGATTTAGGCAAAGCCCCTGCTCTAAACATTCTTTGCCCCTGAGTCCCTTCCCAGACCTGTCCCTCCCTCTATGGCAGGAGAAACTTCTCAGTTGAGTTTTTGATCATTCAAGACAGACGTACACCTCATCTGGGGGCTCATTTTGCATTCATCGCTGTAAAGCTCCCAGCAAAAGCTATCCCAGATGCTGCTGTGCAATTGACAGGGTGATGTATGAGTTGGCTGGTTCCATCAGAACCTTTCCTCTAGAAGGAAACTCATCCTTCACCATCCTCTGAAAGACCAGCCGGTGCCTGAGCTTTTCTGGGGAAACTAAACAATGACCTGCGTGTATTCAGTTGTGTTCAGACTCTGCAACCCCCTGGACCGTAGCCCAGGCATCTTCTTGGCTCAGGGATCGAACCTGCATATTCTGCATTGGCAGGCAGATTCTTTACCACTCTGCCACCAGGAATTCCCCCAGGATGTCAAAAGAGGGTGCCAGAATCTAGGCCCGAGCCTGGATGGGAGAGGAGTTTGGGGAGAACGTATATGTACAGCTGAGTCGCTCTGCTGAAACTATCACAACATTGTCAATTTGATTCCCTGGTGGCTCAGTTGGTAAAAAATGTGCCCGAAATGTGGGAGACCCAGGTTCAATGCCTAGGTTGGGAAAATTCCCTGGAGAAGGAAATGGCAACCCACTCTAGTATTCTTGTCTGGAGAATTCCATGGACAGAGGAGCCTGGTGGGCTACAGTCCATGGGGTTGCAAGAGACAGACACTACTGAGCACACACACACTAATATAAAATAAGAAGTTGAAGAAAAATCCAGGCCTGCTGTTCAACCTGGTAAAAGCCACTAGAAACCCGCGTCCTGCATCTGCGCACGGACAGGATCATGACCTGATCACCCACTGCTGCTTGTGGTGTAGACACTCCCACCCTTGCCCTGTTCTGGCTCAGCCATGATGTCACGGGCAGCAGGGCTGGGAGTGAAGCCCTCGCCCACGGTATGAGCAGAGTCAGACATGCCTGGCGGCCACCCCATCCAAAGCGGACCCCAGCTTTCTCAACTGCTCCATCCTGTCCTCCAGAGCGCTGCACCATTTGTGATTCTATTGGGACGCTGTGTGTCCACTTGCTTTTGTGTCTGTGCCCTCCCTGAGACTGTAAGCATCATGAGAGCACAGACCTCATCTGTGCTCTTCTCCCCAGCTCCCCTGCATCTGGCCCGGGTCGCGGACTGTGGGTGACATCCCTCCCCTAGCGGTGGGTGCACAAACCCAGTCCTGGAATTATTCATGGGCTGCCTCTGAGGGAAGCAGCCATTGCCAAGAGCCACTACAGGTTCATTAACAGCCATTATATCTGATTAACCTCATCCCTTCTTTGGACCAGCCTATTAGTCAAGTTAATGAATGAAATAATCATAACAATAGCTAACATATACTGGCTGCTAACGGCACATGTACACTGTCGTGCTCTACACAGAGCTGCGCTGGGAGACACTTAACAGGAGGTTCTCCAGGAAGGATACCCTGACTTGCAGCATCTGCCTGTTTCTCCGCATAAATACTCCCACTGAGGCCAATTTCAAGCCACCAAATGCCCTGCATCCATTCTGCAAATTCACTGAAAATGTGGTAGCTCTGTGAAACCCTCTGTGGTCTGTCTCACTGTCGTTCCCATTCCCCAGAGCAGGAAATGGAGGCACAGAAGGTCAGGTGCCCAAGATCACAAGCTGATCTTTTGGAACTGAGTGTGAACCTGCCAGAGTTCTCAACTACCATGCCAGGCCCCACGTGTGGATCTGGCAAGGCACCTTCTCCACAGCCTCTCTGGAGTGGAAGCTGACCAATTATTGTGCAGATTCACAGCTGTCCCCTGACTGTATTCAAAGGTGCTGGCTCAGAGCTGAACTGGATTAGACCAGCCTACGGGGGCCGCCCCACTGCCTCCACCCCAGCTCCTCCCTATGTAGATAGCGCCTCACAGAGAACAGTGATCCCCAAAGAGCAAGGCTCTGGGGACTCTTGCATGCGTGCTCAGTCCTGTTGACTCTTTGCAACCCCATGGACTGTAGCTTGTCAGGCTACCCTGTCCATGGGATTTCCCAGGCAAGGATACTGGAGTGGGTTGCCATTTCCTCCTCCAAGGGATCTTCCCTACCCAGGGATTGAACCCACATTTCTTGCGTCTCCTGCATTGGCAAGCAGGTTCTTTACCACTGAGCCACCAGGGAAGCCCCAGTCTCTGCTTATAGTGAAAGTGCCAAAGTGAAAGTCACTCAGTTGTATCTGACTCATTGTGACCTCATGGCCTATACAGTCCATGGAATTCTCCAGGCCAGAATATGGGAGTGGGTAGCCTTTCCCTTCTCCAAAGGATCTTCTCAACCCAGGGATCGAACCCAGGTCACCTGCACTGCAGGCAGATTCTTTACCAGCTAAGCCACAAGGGAAGCCCAGTAGATTGTAAGGAAGAACCAAACCTAACATGAGGCTTGATATGTAGATAAGGTGTGGTTCTCAGTTTGGATTCAAAGTATCCACAGACTGGACAGAGGTGAGGAGTTGCTGCTAGGCAGCCACATGTGGGTAGATTGCAGATCATAGCTGATGCCAGCTGAGCGCCAGTGTGGCCTGAGGTCCCCACAGCTGCTAAGGGAGCCAGAGCATCCTCTGCTAGGGTGAGAAGGATGCTGGCGCATGGCCAGAGGAGAAGAGGGCTGAAACCAAAGCCACGAGTAAAGGAACTGGGGTGTGTCCCTGCATCTGTGGGAGTAGGGCTGCCAGGTGAAGGGGAGCCCTCTTACTCTGTGTGGTCCCAAAGTGATGACCCAGAGCATTGTGGTCAGGCTGCAGAGAGACAGACTCCAGCAGAAGGCAGTTCTTCAAACCATCACAGCCCCAGGTGGCTGCTGGTGGGACCCTCATCAGGGGAATCGTCCCAGGACTGGATGGCCACAAGCACAGAGGGGTGCTATAAGGCAGAGAATTCAAGTATCGTCTACAAAAGGCTTGGGATGCGTGACCAGGAATGAGCAAAGTGCAGAACATAAAGCCGGAAAGAGCTACATTAAGGCTTGCTGTACAGGCCCCTTGCGTGTATTCTCTCTAATCCCCCAGTAATCCTGTGAGTTGAGTGTGGCGGTATCTCCTGCGCCAGGAACCGGGGCTCAGAAGGGGAGCCACCTGATGAAGCCCTTCCTGCTGCCTCTCTGTGCCTCACACTCTGCTCAGGCTTCTGCATCCGTGACCTTCATGCTCCAGGGCAAAAGAAGAGAAAGGAGGGCACAACTGTTCCCTTTAGTTTTCTGGATAGTCAATGGATTAGCATTTGTCTTCTAGAACTATGGGTCTCCTGGGCAGGCAAAGAGAGGAAGTGGTGGCTGTCAGCCCTGATGTCCAAGATGACACCCTGATCTGAGCACGTGTGTGGGCCACGCGGGTGGCAGGAGCCACGTGAAGGCCACACGCACTGCAGGTGGCCGTGTGGAGGTGCGCATCTGCCTGGGAACAAACCCATCCGGGGAGCTGTACGGAGGTGGAGAGGGAGGGAGATTGATTGATTCTGGGTAGCAGGTATTTTATGTCCTGGGTTGTTATTTATGTCTCTACACCTACGCTCCCGAGACCCACACAATTGGCTGTTGCCACGTTTCAGAAGCATTTCCATGGAAGCCAAGCTGTCCTCTTTCTAGTATACATGCCAAGGCAGAGCACGCTTTGCCTTGAAAAGACCCCCCCGGGCCTGTGTGAAGAGGACAAGCATGGGCCATGGGGGTGGCCACCCACCTGGGGACAACTGTGTGTCCTTCCTGGGTCTTTGCCTCCGTAGCACAGAATCAAATGTGAGCCATCGAAATACAGAGCAAGGAATGATTCTCTCCTGGAGCCACAAGGTGGGCTGAGAAGATGCCACCAGCAAAAGACAGGCCAGATGGGGTCTGAGGCCATGTGATGAGCAGGGGCTCACCCTTGGAGGGGCGTGGTCGGCAGGGGCAGCCAGGCTCTGCCCACCCGAGCCTGAGCCCAGAGATCGGGCATCCATGCAGGGGCCTGCCCAGCCAGGGGTGGGAGCCCAGCAGGTGAGAGAGCGGAGGTGGTGACCACACATAGGAAACCGACCCAGTGTGTGCACGCGCACTAAGTCGCGCCAGTCGTGTCCGACTCTTTGCGACTTCAAGGATTGTAGCCCACCAGGCTCCTCTGTTCACGGAGATTCTCCAGGCAAGAATACTGGGTGATGGGAGATACAGGAGTTATTCTGATTAGGGGCCCTCATGAGGGTGAGTATGTTCAAGATGAGTCCCAGAGGGAGGGGCCGAGGAGGTCACAAACGCCTGGGAAAGGAGTGAGGAGAAGGGAAGGAAACACAGCTCCTTGTGCTCACTCTAGCTGTAAGAAGGTCCCACTCCCAGGGGCAAGCTACTTGCCAAGACAGTCCATCAGCAGTGGGGCCTGTGGGCATGAGAAGATGACGTTTCTCCAAATACAGAGTGTGGGACCTGCTGGCATGTTGCTCAGTGGACATAGGGCTGGAGGCATTGAGAGGGAACTAGAGGAGGAGGGACAGCTGGGGCCAAGCAGAGGGCTTGGCAATGAAGGTTTTAGCCTCAGGCTGGGCTCAGCGCAGGCTGAGCTGGGACAGACGTGCCCTTGGTGGGCCTGGCAGGGACTGGAAACTCTGAGCCCTGTGGGCACAGTCCTGCTAATAAGGCAGTGGCTGGCCTCCACCTTTTCAAGGCCAAATGGTCTTACATCAGTCTCTGCCACCTGAACAAGGAAGTACAAACCCCTCGCCCCCTCCCTCCAAGGGAAAGCAGGAGGAGGTGAGTCTTACTGTTGTCCAAGTGGTTGGCCTTAATGATCTTCTCTGAGTAGTCAGAAATACTGGAGCATTCAATCTGGAGGGGACAGAGAGCAAAGGAGCCAGACATTAAAATATCACAGCACGCAATTTAGGGCTAGTAGAACAGACGGAGGTGCTGAGGCCTGGGGTGTGATGACCTGCCCAAGGCCACACAGCTACTTCACGGCAGATGGAAACCTAACCTGCAACCCTTCTGAAGCACAGGCCAGTGGCTCTCCCACTAAACTGGCTGCTTTTGCCCTTCCATGAGGGCTTGGCCTCTGAGTTGGGAGATCTGGTAGGAGCAACCAGGCCTCACTCCCCTGGCATGGCCACTGTCTTGGGGGTGGCAGGGTGAAGGAGGTAGGAAGGCAGAGCCCCCAGAGCAACTATGAGCCTCCCTGCTGTCATTCTCCTTCTCCTAGCCCTCGCTGGCTAAACGGGTACCGTCCACAAGAAAGACCATCGGAAAAGGGCAGTTCAGGGACTCAGGACGTCTTGAGACCCTTCCCCGCGCCATGGGCAGACTTGTGTTAACTCTAATTCCTTCTGCAGTCTCCACCTTTGAAAGAGCTGATTCTTCTTAATCTAGAAGTCTTGCCAGGCTCTCCACATCTCCTAAGTAAAGTGTGAGAGTGTTAGTTGCTCAGTAGCGGCTAACTCTTTGTGACCCCACGGACTGTAGCCTGCCTGGCTCCTCTGTCCATGGACCTTCCTAGGCAAGAATACTGGAGTGGGTTGCCATTTCCTCCTCCAGGGGATCTTCCCAACCTGGGGATCGAACCCCAGTCTCCTGCATTGCAGGCAGATTCTTTACCATCTGAGTCACCAGGGAAGCCCCTCCTAAGCAAAGGGCTAAGATACTTGAGAAATTCGTTGACTTTCAGCTGAGAGTAAGACCTTGTGGGAACAGCAGGAGGCCAAGCCCCAGTCCAGCGGTAGAAAATCTGTTTCCCAGGTGCTGGAAACAGAGAGGCAGCTGTCAAAACCTGCAGCTGAAGCCCCCTGACTTGGAAGCGAATGATGGCTGCCCTGTCCTGCTTGGCTCTGCCCTGGACTCCTGTGTGACTCTGGAGCTGAGCTGGGACCTCAGAGAGCCCCTGAAGGGAGGACGGAGAGAGTCACAGCGGGTGTACATCAAGCCCTGAGGCTCTGTGAGCACCTTGGAAGGGAATCAGTCCCTTGACCAGAAGCCCCCATCTTGAGGAAGAGGCTTCATGAAGGAAGGCAAGCTAGAGGGTGGGGAAAGGCAGTGCCGTGGAGACAGCAGGACTTGGCCGTGTGCAGCCAGCTGGCTCTGCACCCTCTACGTGGACATCAGCAAGTACATCATGGCTCTGCTGGTCAAGGCTACACCAGAGGGGCCTTGAGACCGCCCTGAGATCCCTTCCAACCAGGACCTGGGTATCTTTCAAGTCAGGCATGTAAAGTGAAAGTGTTAGTTGCTCAGTCGTGTCTGACTTTTTGCAACCCCATGGACTGTAGCTCACCAGGCTCCTCTGTCCATTGAATTCTCTAGGCAAGAATACTGGAGTGGGTTGCCATTTCCTTCTCCAGGGTATCTTTCCAACCCAGGAATCGAACCCAGGTCTCCTGCATTGCAGACAGATTGTTTACCAATTGAGCTATGAGGGAAGCCCACCCAGGGATCGAACCCCTGTCTCCTGAATTGCAGGCAGATGCTTTACCATCTGAGCCATTAAGGAAGGCATGAGGGGGATGTTGTTCAGGCAGGGGGTTGTGGGGTGCAGAGGGGTTTGAGGGGCTCTAGTCAACCAGGAGCCTGGCAGGGGGCGGGGTCTTGAGACAAGCTGCAGGATGATTCAGCTAACAAAGCCCCACCAAAAGCTTCCCGTCGGCCTCTGCATTGGGCCGTCCTGTGCACACGCTGTGTGTTTAACTGCAGCGTGCCTTGTATTTTGATCAAGATGAATTCCTGTTTTCCAGCCCTAGGCCCACTATGTCAGCCAGCAGCTCAGAGCTCTGCTTTCCCAGTTTCTCCCCAGTTCCAGACCCTCCCAGGCCCCCGTACTGGGGCTGTGCCCAGCTGCATCACGGGAGCTCTCCCAGTGGGTCCTCCATCACCACCGCTAGCTGGAGAGGCTGCAGGAGCCAGAGGAGCAAGGTGAAATCTATCAGCTTGCCTTTAAAGAACAGAGGAAGGAGACTGTCTTGTTAGTGCTGAGGGCCCCCTCCCAACTCTACTAATAAAGACTGGGCATTTCACTTGCACCAAGCACTGTGCTAAGCACCTGATTTGTGTACTGAACTCATCCCCTCCTCGTAGTCACCCTGTGGGCAAGGTACTGTAGTATGCCCACTTTACAGATGGAGAAACCGAGGTACAGAAGAGAAGTGAATAGTCCGGGTCATACCTATTGGGAGTGGAAGGGCGGAGATTCCAACCAGAGCTCACAGGGGTAGCCACCCTGCCCTGCCTCTCAAGCCCACACGGGACTAAGGACTCCGAGGCAATGATGAGCCCAAAATGGTTTCAGAAAAGTCAGAATCCTCTATATACATCAGCAGCTCCAGGGCAAGGCCAGGAGCAATGCCCAGGTGACAGGGAGCTAAGGAGCTTGACTGCCTCCCGAGAGCCATGCCTGACTGCCTCCTGCAGGGTGTGTGTGACCCCAGCAAGGATGGGAACTGGGAAGGGCCAGAAGGACTGGGAAGGGCCAGTGTCCCCGCAGAGGCCATGCTCACCCCGAACACCTTCTTGGCCCCTGCCTTGGCAGCAAACATGGAGAGGATCCCAGTGCCGCTCCCCACGTCCAGCACCACCTTGTCCTTGAACACGTGTTTGTTGTGGTACATGGAGTTCCGGTAAGTGAGCGTCCGCACCTCGTCCTTCAGCATCTCCTGTGTGGAAGGAAAGGGAGAGTCAATGAGTTTAGGGCACCTGGCCACACACCTACAGGGTCACACGCCCCCGGGGCTGTCCCGCCAGATTCTTCAGGGACCTTAGCTCTGTCATGAGGACGAGCCACAGAAGAGCATGGCCAGGCCAGGGCCCCCTGCATAGGACACACAGTGCCCTAAAAGTCTGCCCCGGGAAGGTCGCTTTGTACCATCGAAGGAGAAACTCCCATCCAGACCTGGGAACTCTCCGATTTCTCAAAAACCAAAATAAGGGGGCAGCATGAGCATAGCATGAGGGATTTAAGTTAGACCCGAAGCAGAACTTTCTGTTGTGGTGAGAGAACGGTCATTCTTGCTCCTTTCCTGATTACGTGCCCTGGACTTCAACTCCACCATCAGACAAGGAGGCAACGACCTTACAGAATTGCCTGAGGTACCAAGAATAGCTTCTAAGGAACAGAGCTTAAGGATGGTTCTCTGAATAGGTTCTGAGTTTTCTGCAATTGGTTCTCTGATCTGATTAGATTTAAAGGCATTAATGAATCTGTTGCCATTGGTGAAGAGGGCTCTGGTGAAATGGCAAAAGAGTTACTCAGATTTTAGCTTTAGACATCTGTGATAAAGTTCCTACAAAAGACAGGACTCCGAGTGACCAAGTATTTGCAACCTTAGAGCATTTTAATGGGGCGGATTGATTGGTTGGTTGGTCATTGCTAATTGTACTAGAAAACTTAAAGGAAGAAAATGATGAGCTCAGGGACTTAAATTCCCAGCTCATTTAGCACCTGAAAACTTCTATGACTTCTAGGAGGAAAAAAAAAGAAGAAGAAAAGAATAAAAGCGGGGCGTGAAACCCTTATTTTCTTGCAAGGTCAAGATTTCTGAAAAGCAAAGCCAAAGTCTAATCTTGTCTGAATGACAACACGGATTGAAGCCCCTGTCCTTGCAGGGTCTCATTGTTAAAGTTGAGTCATCGACTGGGAAAGAACAAGGTCCTGAGAACTGGAATGGGAACATACGGGCAGATTCGGGTGAAACTGGGACCTCACGTTCCTAAATTGCACATTCTTGTCTGCCAACCAAAGCACCTTCTACCCCTGCCCAAGAAAGCTTGTTTTCCTTTTCCAGAAGAGTCTTACCCGTATGTGCTGTGCTAAGTCGCCTTATTTGTGTTGAACTCTTTGCAACCCCATTGACTGTAGCCCATTCTCCAGGCAAGAACACTGGAGTGGGTTGCCATTTCCTCCTCCAGGGGATCTTCCCAACCCGGGGATCGAACTCGTGTTTCTTACGTCTCCTGCATTGGCAGGTGGGTTCTTTTTACCCCTAGTGCCACCTGGGATAGGGTTGGTGAGGGTGGTCCTGAGGAGTATTTGTGTTACTTTGCAAGCAACTGTACCAGTGTGGGGCTTCCCAGGTGGTGCTAGAGACAAAGAACCACCCCCACCCCCACCGATACAGGAGATGCAAGAGACACGGGTTTGAGCCCTGGGTAGAAAGATCCCCTGGAGGAGAGCATGGCAACCCAGTCCAGTATTCTTGCCTGGAGAATCCCATGGACAAAAGAGTGTGGCAAGCTACAGTCCATGGGGTCATGAAGAGTCAGACACAACTTAGGGACTAAACAAACAACAGTGAAATAGGGAGGCATAAAGAGTGATGCAGGAGGAGGTGTGATGCGAGGAGGTGTGATGCGAGGAGGTGTGATGCGAGGAGGTGTGATGCGAGGAGGTGTGAGGTGCACCAAATAACCACACGGTACTTCTAACTTGAGGTGAGGTGAGGTGAAGTCGCTCAGTCGTGTCCGACTCTTTGCGACCCCGTGGACTGTAACCTACTAGGCTTCTCCGTCCATGGGATTCTCCAGGCAAGAATACTGGAGTGGTTTGCCATTTCCTTCTCCAGAGGATCTTCCCGACCCAGGGATCGAACCCGGGTCTCCCGCATTGGAGGCAGACGCTTTAACCTCTGAGCCACCAGGGAAGCCTACTTCTAACTTATGCAGACGGAAATCTGGGGAATAGTGGGGGGGGGGGCTTGTATAAGAAGACTGAGAAAACAGTTTGAAGGGAACGTAAAGTTGGGTTGAGCCGAGTCTATTGACACAGGTCCGTGAGCAAAGATTGTGGCTTCACTGTTTTACCTCCAGGGGCTTGAGCGCCTTTAATGGTTGTGGTTGGGCGAAGGAAACATGGTCAAAGTCAGTTGACACTGAATGAATTGGAAGTGCCAGCACATCCCTGATAAGCAGAAAAGGAAGGGATCCACAAAGAGGCAGGGAGATTGGAAAGTTAAAATGCATCTGCCATGCGAGACCCACACACCAGTGCCAGAGAACGGACCCACCGCTGTGAGGCAGAAGTTTATGAGGGAAGTCCAGTGTCCCTGACCAGCTCTGTGTGCCCTTCTCTCTAGGTCAGAAATTACACTGGGAACTGAGATCCAAGTTACCATGGGATCAACATCCAGCTGGGATCCCGGGGTAGCAGCGGCCAATTTGTAGCATGTAATCACCAAGATGAGGAGGGTGTGGTCACTGTGAAGGCCAGGAGAGCCAGAGCAGTATCTGTGAGAGCTTGGCTCATCAAACCCCAGGGGGCGACCGGCTAATTAAAATACCTATAGAAAATAAGGAGTGAGGAGCATACTAAATTCTTACTTGTTCTGGTTCAGCAGAAAAGCTATAGGTCTAGTGAACTTCCTAGCTATAGGAAGTCTGGCTTGAATCACCCAAAACAGGGTCATCGCCCCTCAATGGATTCCCAGACTTAAGCCAGTTTACAGACTCAGAATTCCTTGAATGAAAGGGAGGCCACGTTATAGGAGAAGAAACCTTGTTACGCTGCCAAAAGTGTGTACTGTTCATCTTTCTCCGTCTTCCTCCTAAAAAACCTGCAGGCATTTAGTAGCGTGTCTTCCTTGGTAAAGGAAAATAAACAGGTTTTTGAGGATAATTGGACACTGGCTCTGAACTATTGGATCACTAGTTTCATGAGATCCATGAGACCACGAGACTATTTCCAGAAAACCCACATCTGCATTCAATTTGTCCATTTGGCCTGTGCAGAAGAGAGGTGGAACTTCGAGAGTGACCCTCATAGTCAGGTGAGGACTATGATTGCAGGGGCTCTGATGTGGTTTCATTGTTTGAGCAAATCAATCCAGAAGGTTACTGGCCTTTTTTAAAATCAATTTTAGATATTTATCCATCCATATTTTTTCAAACTTTTTTGTCTGTCCCATTATTTCTCCTCTTGAACTCCAATTACTCGCAGGTTTTACCCCTTAATTCTGTCTTACAGTTCATCAAGGCTCTGTTTCACTTGTCAATTTTTTTCTCCCTGTTCTTCAGTTTCAATGATTTCTTTCTTTCCTGTCCTCATATTCATACATATTTTCTTCTATGTACCCTATTTGTTATTAATTCCACCCAGCAAATATTTGTTTTAGATACTGTATTTTTCAGTTGGAAGATTGCAGTTTCACCTATTACACCCATTATCTCTCCCTAGAAATTTTAAAGAATCATTTGTATTATCTGATAGCTATTTACAAATCTTTATCTAATCAGCCCAACACCTGGGCTGCCTGTAGATCTGTTTCTATTGACTAATTTTTCTCTTGACTATGAACAAAATCTCTTGTTTCTTCTCAAGTCTTGCCACTTATTCTTTATGCCACAGATGGTGTCTAAGGGACAACAGTAGCTGAAGTCAGTTGCTTCTCTAAATGGGAATGACCTTTCTTTCTAGGCTGCTAGAATGGTGAGTTGGTTGGTTCAGTCCAATCAGGGGTTGAGCAGGTTAGGAGTCGAGTAGGATTCATTCAGATGGGGGAATTTAATTCATCTGTCAGGGCCTTGGAATTCAACTACAGTTCAGTTCAGTCGCGCAGTCGTGTCCGACTCTTTGCGACCCCATGAATCGCAGCACGCCAGGCCTCCCTGTCCATCACCAACTCCCGGAGTTCACTCAGACTCACGTCCATTGAGTCTGTGATGCCATCCAGCCATCTCATCCTCGGTCGTCCCTTTCTCCTCCTGCCCCCAATCCCTCCCAGCATCAGGGTCTTTTCCAATGAGTCAACTCTTCGCATAAGGTGCCCAAAGTACTGGAGCTTCAGTTTTAGCATCATTCCTTCCAAAGAAATCCCAGGGTTGATCTCCTTCAGAATGGACTGGTTGGATCTCCTTGCAGTCCAAGGGACTCTCAAGAGTCTTCTCCAACACCACAGTTCAAAAGCATCAATTCTTCTGCGCTCAGCCTTCTTCACAGTCCAACTCTCACATCCATACATGACCACAGGAAAAACCATAGCCTTGACTAGACGGACCTTAGTCGGCAAAGTAATGTCTCTGCTTTTGAATATACTATCTAGGTTGGTCATAACTTTTCTTCCAAGGAGTAAGCGCCTTTTAATTTCATGGCTGCAGTCACCATCTGCAGTGATTTTGGAGCCCAAAAAAACAAAGTCTGACACTGTTTCTACTGTTTCCCCATCTATTTCCCATGAAGTGATGGGGCCAGATGCCATGATCTTCGTTTTCTGAATGACAGACTTCAGCAATATGTGAACCGTGAACTCCCTGATGTTCAAGCTGGTTTTAGAAAAGGCAGAGGAACCAGAGATCAAATTGCCAACATCCGCTGGATCATGGAAAAAGCAAGAGAGTTCCAGAAAAACATCTATTTCTGCTTTATTGACTATGCCAAAGCCTTTGACTGTGTGGATCACAGTAAACTGTGGAAAATTCTGAAAGAGATGGGAATACCAGACCACCTGACCTGCCTCTTGAGAAATCTGTATGCAGGTCAGGAAGCAACAGTTAGAACTGGACATGGAACAACAGACTGGTTCCAAATAGGAAAAGGAGTACGTCAAGGCTGTATATTGTCACCCTGCTTATTTAACTTCTATGCAGAGTACATCATGAGAAATGCTGGACTGGAAGAAACACAAGCTGGAATCAAGATTGCTGGGAGAAATATCAATAATCTCAGATATGCAGATGACACCACCCTTATGGCAGAAAGTGAGGAGGAGCTAAAAAGCCTCTTGTTGAAAGTGAAAGAGGAGAGTGGAAAAGTTGGCTTAAAGCTCAACATTCAGAAAACGAAGATCATGGCATCTGGCCCTATCACTTCATGGGAATTCAACTACAGGAGCTAAAAGTATTTGTGCTTGCTTTTCAGTCCAGCCACTACTTCCTGTGCTGCCCCAAGGCTCGTATCTTTGGTTATCTTAGAAGCTGAATAAGGTAACAGTGTGGTTAGACTGAATTCATGTCTCAGTCTACATACTTGAAAGTGAGTTTGTGCCTCTCCTTCCAGTAGCTTTCTGGGACCAAACACCGCAAGATCACTTGACATCTAAAAAAACAAGACTTCAAAACTGAGAGCCTACAAGACTGCAAGATGGCATCCCTGGAACCAGGCATGGGGCACAGTGTGTAATCCGTGCTCTATAAGGAAGGGGCCAGGGCATCTGCATGCAAACCATAGCTCCAGTGAGCTCTCTGGCAGGCCCAGAGTATCATTTATCCTTCTGCGTCTTAGTCTCATTTGAAAAATGGGATACTGAGAGCAGCTATTTCATAGGGTTGTTGTCACGACCAAATAAGTGAAGGAAGAATTATAAAAGTGCTTAGGTCTGGGTCTTTGTGAAAACGAGGACCCTTTCCACCTCTGGGAGGAGATTGTTGAGGGTGAGTAGGGAATGGAGGCAAAACTATGACAAAGATTCAGAAATCTCCCAATCATACTCATAGTTCAAACTCCTCACTGCCTTTCCCAATGGAATTAGATCGGCCCAGTGTCTCTGCAGATCCTGCTATTGCTAAAAGGGATCTCCCCAGGGTCCCCTTCAATTCATCATCTTTTGTCATTTCTTTGGCCCCCTTTGCCCTTCCTTAAGGCTCCAGATCACAGGAGTTCAGTCCAAAGGCGCTAGTTCTGGGGGAAGAGAAGTTGTGACATAGCCAGGCTATCTCCCTGCCTCCCCACCCCTCCCTACACACCCTTGCTTTAATCCCTCCTGAAAGAGAACAGCCCAGAGACATCTCCAGACACTCTGACAGGAGCATGCCACTCTTCGGTGGCAGCAGTTCCCACCCCCAGCTGTGGGTGACTTTGTCTCCTGCCCACTGAACACATGGTAGGACATTGACTAATGGCTGGGAAATGCAGCCCTGAAGAATCTATTTCAGAAAGAACCTGCAGCAAGACTGTCAAAAGAAGAGAGCTGGCTGGGAGCGGATGGGGCGCCCAGGGCTTGCGGGGAGCTGGGAACATGGCCCCACTGAGCTGGATTCTTCTGGCAGCTGAGTGGGATCTCAGAGGTCATGGGGCCAGTCGTGGGGCCGGGCCCCTCCCCTCCGCACATGAGAACATCTATCCGCTCCTTTCTTCTTGCAGAGGCCGTGGGACAGGATTCACGGTCCTCCTCTCCCTATCTCTTGCCTTCCCAAGGCCAAGCGTGGAGTCAGCTCTCGGGGAACCATAGGATGCAAGACCAGAGAAGTGTTCAGAATCACCTCCCACTCTGCCCTCCAATGGTGCCCCCCACCAACACACACCACACTGGGCACTTGTTGTTTGTATTTGCAGACTAATCAAACCTAATCCTGTCCACATCGTATTTCCTAAACACTCGCTGGCCCATGAGAGGGGCTTGTTGATGATGGGAGAAGCCTGCTGAGTGGCCAGCTCAGTTCCAAGTGGGCTGTGAGATGTGGGTCTTGTACAGACTGAGGAAGTAAAGGCATCCCCATGAGCCATCTGGCATAGAGAGGGGATCTCTGGTGTCTGATAACAGAGAAATGAACAGGTGCTCTCTGCAAAAGATCACGGGAGGAGGCCATCCACACGCCCCGACCTCCTTTCACAGCGATGAAAGGAGAGATGAAAGGGCTGGAGAGGAGTTTAGGGGTGAAGGGAAGCTAATTAGCCCCCGCCACTATTAAAGACCCCTGCATTTCCCCAGGGGCCAGGATCTAGGGATGGCCCCCCGTGATGACCCGAAGGATTTTAGCTGGGTCATCTGAAGTACTTCCTGATGCAAAGGTCTGGTAAACTATTCTGGGACAGGTTACTAAGGAGAGATGTGAACTGCGTGACCTGAATGTAGAGCCTCTGTCTACTCCAGGTTCACAAGCTCACTCAGTCCACACTCTGCTCATATGTGTCCATGAGCAGGTGTGAGTCTTCCAGTGACACATGAAATGGGGGGAACCTGGTCATACTGTCTATAGGAGGTGAGCCTGGGTGGCTCCCCCCAAGGGACATCAGATGCTCCAGATGCCTGGCCATGGAGGGACCAGCAGTGCCCAAGTGAGGAGACGACCCTCTGTTCAACAAACCTGTACGAATCAGACAGTGTGCTGAGTACCTGAGTCACAGGCTGGGAACCCTGTCCTGAAGGAATCGTAGAGGTGTAACAGCTCAGAGAGAGCATCCTGCCCACATGTGTTGTGGTGGGTGGAGAGGTCAAAGGGAGTGGGGCAGCCGGGAGGGGCACACCACAGTCAGCTGGTCTCTGACAGAGGGCCGAGGGGGCATTTGGGGACCCCTAGAACTATTGGCCCAGTGGTTCAGGCAGTAAAGAATCTGCCTTCAATGCAGAAGGAAATGGCAACCCACTCCAGTATTCTTGCCTGGAGAATCCCATGGACAGAGGAGCCTGGTGGGCTATAGTCCATGGGATCACTAAGAATCGGACATGACTGAAGACTGACTCGGAACTGCTGCCTCTTCCTTGGATCCTGCTCTGAGACAGGTACCCACAGTCCCAAGCCTGTCCTTTAATTGGAGGCAGGGTCCTGAGGAGGAACGCTCTTGAGAGCACCCTTCCTGCCTCCCTAGGACAAGGCTCCATCCACCATCCCCACCCAGATAGAAAAGAAAGAAGAAAATGTTAGTCGCTCAGTTGTGTTCAACTCTTTGCGACCCAATGGACTATAGTCTGCCAGGCTCCTCTGTCCATAGGATTCTCCAGGCAAGAATACTGGAGCAGGTTGCTATTCTCTTCTCCAGGGGATCTTTCTGACCCAGGGATCAAACCCAGGTCTCCTCATTGCAGGCAGATTCTTTACCATCTGAGCCACCAGAGAATGTGAGCTTCCCAACCCCATTGAGAACTGCCAAATGTTGCAGGCTCTGCCTGAACCCCGGAACTAAACACAAGGCCCAGCCCCTTCCCTGCAGGCCCCATGCTCTGATGTGGAGAGCCATCTTCAGGGGGGGGGTCAAACCCCTCCACCCTCTACCTTCATGGGTAACTGCAAAGGGACCAGAAGGAACAAAGCCAAAGTTTCCAGAAAGAAAGAAAGAAAGACTCATTTAAAATGTTATACAGCCAGAAGTTAGGAATGAGCCCCTCGGGCCACAAATGTGAAGGCTTCATGTCTAGCTCTGCCAAATATCAGCTTGAGCACCAAGGAACCAGCAAAGATGAATGGAGATTGATAAGATTCTTAAGGTGGTATAGCCTCATCTGTGACATGGGGACAATAATAATACCAACCTCGTAGGGATGGCCTGAGGAATAAATGAGTCAGTAACATAAAACTCCCTATGAGCAACACCCAGTGTGGACGGAATAGGCACTCAGGAAAAGAAAAAGCTGCCTATGACTTATTAAACACGCTTTCGGCAATGCAGCATCACTGTTTGGATACAGGAAGGGTTTACAGAAGCATCTAATTGAAAGGGGAGCTCGGAGACTTCTTTTGAAAAAGCATTTGCATAGCAAGCGAGCCTTTGTTCCTTTTTCAAAACGTTTTCGTACTGTAGGGGGATCATAGAAACACTTCCCTCATAGAGTGCTTGGGGCTTCGATGCAACGACGGATAGCTTGTTGAGAAGAGCGGCCAGCCCTGAGTACGCGCTCTGCCCATCTCATGTCTGTTGTTTGTTTGGAGTGAGGAGGTGCTGGAGGTGGTGGGGGAGGGAGGTAAGAAATACTGCCTGTGCCCCCCACTGTAGCCAGGAAGCGCTCATTAGGAGGCTCTGTTCTGTTCCGCAGCTATCATCAATCTCCCCTGCTATGGAAGAAGACAGCATTTAGACAGAAGAACTTCCTGAGAATCAATCAGGGTGTCAGACAGGCCCAGGTTCCCAAGAAAGCCTGCTGACCCTCCCTGGGGGGTGCTCATTGGTCTAGGGAGAACTTGCGGACCTGTCGATGCCTGAAGCCAGCACAACAGGATGACAGAAGGACCCCAGCTGCAAAGCGTCTGTAGCAAGGACCAAGGATGTCTGGTCTTCTTGGACCTTCAGGCTCAGGCTCAGAAAGAGGCGAGGATGCCGGACCATAAAACAAGGACCCCGGCAGCATCTCTTCCTCTCCGACTGAGAAACACCCAGACACATGCTTTCCCTTGCTCACCGGCTCAGGCCTGGCCCTGATCTCTTATCTGGGGAGCCTCCAGGATGGAGACAGGCCCTTGGCCTTGAGCCTCAGGAAGATCTCCCTTAACGACAGCAGAGAACCGCATGCAGGATGCTGCCCTAGGAAAAAGTGCGGTCGCCGCAGGACCCAGCTCGCCTCGCTTGGCCACCAGCGCAGGACGCCGTACCTCGTGGATCCCAAAGTGGGCGTAGGAGTCAAAGTAGTAATCCCTTGAGGTCATCTCCTCCGGGTTCAGCAGCTTGGACATCTTGCCCCGTCCCGGGCAGCTGGGCTGAGTGGACACGTGGTGGACACACTGCACAGGCTTGGCTGGGACGACCGGCTGCGGGGGCTGAGATGGGGGGCTGCTCACCTGCAGGAAAGAGGAGGGGCAGGCGTAAACAGCGGCCACCTCCTGCCCTCTGAGACTCCGC
The DNA here is from genome assembly GCA_006408695.1 of Aepyceros melampus. Lineage (NCBI taxonomy): Eukaryota > Metazoa > Chordata > Mammalia > Artiodactyla > Bovidae > Aepyceros > Aepyceros melampus. The sequence goes on from SJXQ01012563.1 coordinate 289,716, forward strand.
CCTCCCTCTTCCTCTCCCTCCCCTCCCTCAGTCCAGCTTCTATCAGCCCCACCAGCCAGGGTGACAAAGGGATGGTGTCCCCAAGCTGATGGTTGTGCTGTGTGGGTGGCAGTGTGTTTACCTAGGAGCCAAACCTACCTGTTGTTTAGTCGCTAAGTTGTATCCGACTCCTTACAACCCCATGGGCTAATAGCTACCAGGCTCCTCTGTCCATGGGAATTTCCAGGCAAGAATACTGGAGTGGGTTGCTGTTTCCTTCTCCAGAAGATCTTCCCAACCCAGGGATCAAACCTGTGTCTCCTGTATTGGCCACTGAGCCATCAGGGAAGCCCCCTGAATTGAACCCAATTCTGTCTCTTACTAGTTGGTGACCTGGGCCCATGTGTGCCTCAGTCTGCATATCTGTCAAATGGGAACAATAACTTTTCCTTAGAGGAGAATAAAGGGAAAGAGGTAATAGCGTCACATAGCACTCCATAGCAGAATGGCAGGAGTATGGATCCCAAGGGCCAGCCCCCTTAAACATGAATCCCTGCCACTCACCAGCTGCACAACCTTGGCCAGAGTTATTCACCTCTTGGTGCCTCAGTTCCCCAACTCTAAAATGGGAATATAAAGGTCCCCACTTCGTAGAGCCATCCTGAAGACTAGGGATGGTGGTATCCGGAAAGGGCTCAGAGAAGGGCCCAGGGCACCATGAATGTGTTTGACGAAAACAAACCCCACCTGTGCTCTTAGGCAGTTCAAGCCCTTGAACTTCTCTCCAGCACGCAGGCAGCCCCTGGCCCCTGAAATGTAGGACTCTTGGCTTCTGGTTTCTCATGCCTGTTGTCTGCCCTCCCCTAGCTTCCGGTTCACTGTTTGACTCTGAACTTCAGCAGAAGTTGAGCTGCGAGTGCCCTCACTGATAGACAACCTCCTGCGAGCGTATGGCCCATCCCTGGTTCCCTGACCCGACAGCCAGCTCAGTTCCACCCCCCTCAGCTGCTGCACGGCACTGACCAGGCCCTCCTCCTCCACAGGCTAAGGGGAAGGCAGAGGGGGAGACGGAAGACCAGAAGTTCAGGTTTCGCTGCAGAAGCATGGTTCTGCCAGGAGAAGATTGCCTTTCCCAAAGTGTAGGAAATCCAGGTGTCCCAAATTTATAAAAGTCTACTTAAAGTGATGAGTTAATACGTGTAAAGAGTTTAGAACACTTTCTGCATGTAGTAAATGCTTTGTTATATGAACTATCATTGGTTAATTAATGCTGAAGCTGAAGCTCCAATATTTTGGCCACTGATGCGAAGGGCCGACTCATTGGAAAAGACCCTGATGCTGGGAAAGATTACAGGCAGGAGGAGAAGGGGATGACAGAGGACGAGATGGTGGGATGGCATCACTGACTCAATGGACATGAGTTTGAGCAAACTCCAGGAGATGGTGAAGGACAGGGAAGCCTGACGTGATGCAGTCAATGGGGTTGCTAAAAGTCAGACATGATTTAGCCACTGAACAACAGCAACAATCAGCAGTAGCAGTAACAATATACTGAGGACACTAACATCTCCTTATTTATGCCTCAGTTTTCTCATCTGTGTGCTGGGTCAACACAGACTTACGATCTCCTCTCCGCAAGGGAAACAGGGAGGTCCTAGGACAGAGCAAGATCAAGAAATCCGAGTCCATCCCCTCCGCTGTCCTGCAGGCATAGCCCCAAAACTTCCCAGAGCCCTGGGCTGGAGGGGAGCGAGCTTGAGGGGGTGGTGATGGTCCCATTTTCCTTTCTAGGCTACAGCCTCTGGGAAATAAGCAGACTTCCCAGTTTAGCAACATCAGATTCCAGGCCAGCGCTATCCCGGGCAGTCTGGCAGGGGAGGCAAAGGGCTGCCTCATTAGAATGCAGCAGGTGCACCCACCCTCCGCTTGGGATGTTGGTCACGGTCTCTGGGAGGCTAAAAATAGACTGTGTCAATTGCACACTCCCGTGCTGGCTGCAGAGTCACCTCTAACGCTGGAGAGGGCTCTGTGCATGAAGCTGACCCCAATCTTGACTCCGTTTAAATATATTAAGGAGATAGAAAGTCCCAGCTGGACTGGGCTCTCCCACGGTCAAGGTCACAGGGGCCTCCTGCACCCCTGAGCTCCAGGCAGCTCTGAGTCCAAGGTCCTTGCCACAGGCTCCATGAGATTCTTTCTCTGGTGCCAACTTACAAAGTGCCACATGTGCCTCCCGTTGCATCGCGAAGCAAATGATGGATGGATTCAGGGCCGTTCATCTCAATAATCACAGGTCCAGGGGACAAGGAGTTGACTGTGACCCAAGCCCTGGTGCCAAGGCTGTCAGCCCTGCTCAGCTTCCTGAAGAGAGAGGGGACTTGCGATCTGCCTATTGGTGGCCAGGGTGCCCTGTCCCAGGGGGCTGGGGTGGGGAACAGCAGCGGTATGATACCTCTAGGCATCGCTGCCTGTTTCATTCCACAAACACCCATGAACTTTGGCAGCCGTGAGCGCTGTGCGTCCCGTGGAAGAAACAGACATGCAAGTACTGTGCCCTCAAAGGACTTGGTCCAGTGGGAGCCGGAGACCCTTGAGCCTCCACTGGATGGTGGAGGAAGATTTGTTTTACAGGACAAACTCAAGCAAACTGCTCTGG